>JAODAL010059941.1:0-21173 GCA_025379985.1 Phyllomedusa bahiana | reverse complement strand
CCCAAAAATGCTTGATGCCTTCTGTCTAGCATGGTGGAAAAAATATAACAATATCAAGATGTTTTGTTGATATCAAGGAGGGAAATTTACACTGACTCCAATAAACAATAAACAGGTTATCACTTAATTTTAAGGGGTTGTTCAGTAGAAAAAATATATTTTCTAAATAGTACAGTATATCTCTCAAAGATTGGAATTTTTTAATGTACTTTTGCTCTGGTTATAAAGCAACTTCTCATAAATCAATATTGTAAGTTAAAACTTTGTCAAAAATACTCTCCTTTGCTCCCCCTTGCCCTTGCAATCTTAGCAATTTACTTAGTTCAGGTTACAACTGCCCATAGAGGTCTATGGAGAAGGAGGAAATGAAGTATAACAATCTCCACCTTCTCCTCCTCAACCTCCATTCTCAACAGACTTTTGTGACAGCTGTAACCTTAGCTTGCAATGAAGCTTAAAGCAAAATTTCCATTTCATTGATTAGCTTTTAACATGTAGGCAAATGTAAATAAAGCCTATTGTCAAATACATTTCTTTTCTGATGTTGCTTCCCTTCAGAGTTAGAACAGTTCTTATCACCTGTATTTGTATACAAGCTTCTCTAGGTAACATTCCACCTCTTTCTGTTCTTACAGGCACTAGCGTCTGTGGATGGGGCTTGTCTATGTTACTGACAAACTTTAAGGGCGCGTTCCCATGGCACAGGACAAATACCGGTCAGTTTTTGTCCTGTTTTGTGGCCGTGCACACACGGCTTTGAGCGGAAAAAAGCCCTCCCCATTCCCATTGACTTTTTCATATTCCATCCGAAAACCGGACGAAAGAATGAACATGTACAATGTTTTTCGGGCGGAAAACCTGTGCAGTGGGGACTGCTGCATGGGTTTTCCATAGCGGCCCTTTATGCCCTGCTATTTAGAAATCTCCATCAATAATATCCCTGTAACAGACTCAGCTAGAAATAGCAGAGCTGCTATGCCAAAACATGCTGTAGGGGAAGGCCTGGGCTTAGATGTAGCTCTGTGAAACAGCAGGAGAAACACCCATTTAAGTAAGTCTTTTCTACAAGATGTATTGATATCTTAAGTTTTACTGAGTGCAAGGGTGAAGGGAGGAAAAAGAAGCTGATAAAAGAAGGAAGCATTTTTCTGTAATAAATATATCCGAAGATTTTTTTTTTTTGTTTTGTACTACTGATTTATAAAAAGTTGTTTCAAAACTAGAAATGAGCTTTCATGGGCTTTTTGCAGTTTTAAAACAGTTGTGTGATTACAGAAAGACAGTAGTTATGTGTTTTTTAACACACAGGAAATGGTTGCGGTTGAGCCCAGGAAAATCAAAATGACCAAACAGGTTTGCCTTTTTAATTGTAGTATTTTAAATCCACACCCCCTTTTTTTCCTCCTTTTGAGGCTTTAAACATGGTGGAGGAAAGGGAAACATTCACTAAGGCTGAAGTTTTTAAGAAGGAAGGTAAAAAAAAACACAGAAAAAATATTTCTGTGACATATAGGAAGCTTTCAAACAGAAAATATAGCTCAGCTGCAGAGAAGGAAGGCAATGTATAACATATACAGAGAAAACACAATTAGAACAGAAAACACCACAGAGAATGAATTAAGACCCAGGCAAGCTATTGAAGTTTTTCTTTTTTGGTTTCCAAGAAAACCCCTTTTTTACCAATGTTATGTCATATCTTGTGGTCATTGCTTATTGGTATAAGTTTCATCATACAGCAGAACAGCCATTTGCAACATAAATCTAATCTGTGCAAAAACTAACTGGCAGAAATAAAGAAAACTGTACTCTCTTGGTGAGAACATTACAATTGGGTTTGATCTGAACATTCTTTTTTTTTGGGGGAATGTTGCATCTTATGGTCATGAAAACTGCCCCTTCAGGAAAAGGCTACACAAAAAATATAAATTGAAACATCTCTGGGATATCTGAAAACTGAAAGTTACAGTGGTAAACCCTCTGCAAGGCTGTAATTACTGCAGATAGATTCAGACTCCGATGAATGTAAAGGGTGAGGAATAGAACATATGTGACATTTCTCATCATTTACTGTAATGACAACAGATAAAAGAACCTATAGATTTGATGAAATAGCTACTATCCACCTTACAATATAATCAACCATAAGACCCAAGCTAATTGGGGAATATGCCGCAGCTAATTTTCTCTACAATGCAATTATTCCATAGCTTTTCAAAGCACATAAAAAATTTTTAAGTGATATTTCTGAGAAACTACCCAGACAGAAAATTCAGATAATAATGTAAATGATAAAAATGCCTTTTACAAATTGCTTGAAAAAACAAGGCAAACCTTTTCAGCCGGGCCAACATATTGGTTTTACAATCATAGACATAATATTTTTATGCATGAATAATGTACCTGAGAAAGCTGCCCGCTGTAAAAAAAGAACACTTAAAACTAATCCAAGAAAGAAGAAGGATTTCCGGAAGACACACAGTACAATAAGCGGGTTCATTATCAGGGTCTTTGACGGGGTATATGTTAACATATTCATCAGTCTCAAACTTACCTCTTTGTGACAAATAAAAGGCAGCAAATCCCAAAGCCAGAAGCAGCACAGAAATGGAAAAATACACTGAGGCCAAGATGGTCTCTTGTGGGGCATCATTAGGAGTTGTCTTCACTTTCTTGTCACTTTAATAGTCCTCTGCAAGAACTAAACAGCAAACAGCAAAGTGTTAAAGAGATAGGAAAAGGCATATTATAAAATGACAACTGTAATCTAAGCATGCTAACACACAAGTTCAATATATGAGGCTTTAGTAGACTGTGCTCTAAGTAAAACAAGTAAAAAGCTACTTTAAATTTTCTATAAAAGAAAAATTGGCCAGAGAGAAAATGTAATAAAGTAGAATAGAACCATCTTTATTATGCCCCTAACAACTGCTGTATTTTGACAACAGGTGGTGTATGGCTTCAGTTGTCGTTTAAGCCAAAATAGTTGCTGCCCTTTTGAGGGGTTTTGCGGCTCCCAGCACAGCAGCGCGCTAATAAGGAGCTACAGTTAACAGTTCCATTCCTAGAGCAGTCTCTGTTCTCAGAAGGTCGCCCAGGAGGCTCTAATCCTGCTACTTAACCCTTTGATTTCCATGGTTCGTGACCGCAGCATGATCAAAGGAGATCACCTTAACCCATCATGTCACCGGAACCCCCACTGCCTGCTGAATCTGAGGAATGTTATACAGTCACCCTGGGGCCTAGGATCCCCAGGGCTGTTGTTAATTTAAGCCTGTGTAGGGCACATGGTGTTGTCCTGACTATTTGTAACCTACTGACACAGAATTAATGTACAAATATACAGAGTTTCTAATTATTTTTAAAGTGAAAAGAAAGTGAAAAAAATATTATCCTTTTAATGGGATAAAAAAAAGTTAAAAACTAAGAAGTGTTAAGAAAAAAATTTTTAAATTAAAAAAATGATTGTGCAAAATTTTACACATAAAAAACCCTAATTATTATGTACCCAGAAAAACTTTTAAAAATATAGTCTAACAGTTTTTGGTAAATGAAAATATATAAAAAAATAGTTAAAAAAATTGCAGAAAAAAACTTTTTTTATGTTCATTGCAAATGTTTTTTTTGTTTTAAATTTAAACCAAAAATTTATATGTATACAAAAAAACTACGCGAAAAATGTTTTTTTATGTTCATGCTGAAATGTATTTATTTGTTTTAAATTTTCCCACAAAATTTATATGTATATAAAATACGCAAAAAAAGTTTTTTATGTTCGTGCTGAAAATTTTATTTTTTTTTAAATTAACTTTTATACGTATGTATATCAAATATACCCCCTAAAAATCAATTCTCCCTTTTAAAACAAGTCCCCTTACAAAATACGTCACTGAAAAAAAAAAAACATTAAAAACTCAGGAAAGGGAAAAAAACTAAAAAAAAATACTGGTCAATTTAAAGGCTTTTCAGACCCGGTGCTTAAAATGATTAATGATTCTTCTTTTTTTTTTTGGGTTGGGGACAGTGGGTAACCCTTTACCCACATGATAATTTGGGGCCAGTAAATTGGGGGATCTTCTTTTGGTAATTTTTTTAGATTTTTAAAAATTTTTTAAAGAATGTAACAAGCAAGCACAAAAAAAACTTATATGTTGGGACAGCACATATTTCAGCCCCTTTAGTTATCCATAATCTAAAGGCAATGTTCCCATCTACCCTCTTCATTCACTGACAGCCTTGCCCCTCAGAAAAGGTATTTTGCACAAACTACTAGGGGAGTTTCCATACAGCAAATGGACTTCTGAACACAATTTTTAGGAAATGAAGTGATTAAATAAAACATAAGGATTGCATACAAAGACATTGTTTTTTTGCATCGCTTTATTTAGTTTTTTCAGATAAGTCTATAAAATAAAAAAATAAAAAATCCTTTTTTAAAAAACCATAAATGAGGGGTAAAGGAATCCAGTATTTTTGTTTTTGAAATTTTCCCCATGAATGTTTCTTTAGCCCCAACATGGGATAAATTAAATAATAAAATTAATTTTTTTGGGGGGAAAAAATGAGATAAAAAACAATTATCAAAAAGAAGTATGAAAATAACTTAAAGGTAGGGAATGGTAAATATGTGTATCGGGCCATGAAGAAGGTGCCATAATTGTGTGGAGGCCCTGACGGGCACTATAAATATCTAAGGGGCCACTAAGAAGGCTTATTTATGAAAGGGGTACTAAAAAAAGTACTTCGGGCCCTTGGGGGCATTTTAAAATGGTAGGCCACCTCAAAAAGTACCCTATTGTAGTGGGCCTTAAAAGAGCACTATAAACTATCTTAAAAACTATGTAGGGGGAAAATAAGGAGGTGTAAAATCACGATTGGCCAGACAGAGAAAAAAGGAAAGGTGAATAAAAGGTTTAATCACAGAAGATGTTTACCCTTCTACCCCCCGTGCAGAATGGTGGTGTACTACCCAAATTATATAGTCATTGTGTAGTGTATTGCTTTTTTAATGGGTTTTATCAATAACAGTATGGTAGGTTATTTAGAAATTTTGTGGTAATATGTGGTCCGGTTTGGAGGAATTTTCTTTTTAAAACAATATGGTTTTGAATTAGCCTAGACTCTGGTCTACATTTGAGACTTTATTGTATGATACGGGGAATGAATGACTGTTTTTAAAGGCTGTGTCGTACAAAGACAAAGGGTGTGGCAAATTTTTTTCCCTCCAAACTCATATGTGCAAAAATTGTTGGTCTACTATATACTGGGGGGGGGACTATACTTGCGGGATATTTGTATTGTTGGCCTTTATGTGGGGGGGTCATTCCCCTCTTATATGTTATTCATATTGCCAATTTCCCCTGTGCTGAAGACTCACAAAAAAAGTGGTGTCCCCCCCAAAAAAAAGTTGCAAATCTTCCAGGTCCCCATAATTTTGGCATTGGGGGTTGGAATCAAAAGTTTTGCCTGCCCCATTCAACCCCCCAGAGCTGGTGTAATGTACAGCTGACTTTCCTACGGCAGCAGCCATTCAGCCCCCTACAGGATGGTAAATAACAGTCTTTTAAAATCTAGGTGATTGACAGAGAGAGGGTGTGAGGGGAAATAAAGCCTATAGATTTAAAATGTGTAGAAACTATTGGGCTCTCCCCGCCACCAAAACTAATAGACTCCTGTCTAATAATACATAGAAATACAGTAATTTTATGATATTTCTTAGTAAATTTATCGATGTCTAGTCCCCATAGTTGGACAAAAAAAAGTATAGATTAAAAAAAAAAATGAAAAAAAAAAGATGAAAACATATAAAAATAAACATAAAATAAAAAAAAAAAAACACAAAAATGTTTCCCTAAATTTAAAACCTTCATTTTTTTAAAAAATAAAAATAAAAAGCCCCACATTAAGGATACCTGCATCCAAACAAAACATGGTTTTGTTATGTCTTTTAAATCCTAGAGTAAAAGTTTCTAAAAAAAGAAAAAAAACCTGAATTCGAAATTTCATTCGCCTCAAAAGAAGGGATAAAAAAAATCTTTTTGTTCCCCCAAAACGGGGGGCCAATAAAGTGTTAATTTATCCCAAAATAAAAAGCCTTTTGCAGCTTCTGCAGGTAAAAAAAAAATATTCTGGCTTTTTGAATGTCTTTTTAAAAGGTTTTTTTTTCCCTCTGGCGAAAAATCTATTTTTTGCCTCTATGGAAGTGGTTTAGCTGGTGTTAAATAGAAAAATTTTAATGGAGAGGTTTTAAAACTCTAACTCTAAAATGAAGCAAAATTGGAACAGCAATGGATTTAGTAATAATCTTTATTTACCTTTGTCTACATATTTAAAGAGAACCTGTCACCTGGTTAATGTTTCCTTGCTGAGGGCAGAACAAACTAGTGTAGCCCTGTGTTTTCGGGCTGGTCACTTATTCTGTAAGATGTGTTTTTTTGAGTATTTAATGTCAAACTGCAGTTTTAGAGAAAAAGAGAAAAAAAAAGGTCCGTTTTTTCTCCCCCCCCCCGTGAGACTACCCCCGGCCAACCAAATGACAAACCTAGTTTTTTGAATAGGTGAACATGTAAATAATGCGGGGGGGCGGGGGTAACCCCTGCTCTGAATAAGATTTTGAGCTTTAAAATGCTCAAAATAAAAGCTTTACAGAATAAGGGGGCCACACTGGGAACAGCATGTTGTCAGTGCTTGTGCTGCCCTTTGTAAGGGGGACAAAACCTATGTGACAGGTTCCCTTTAAAGCTAATCCATGAGATGGGATTAGCCCTTTAAGATGCAATTATGATTAAAGGATATGGCCTGCAAAAAGAGGTGTGGCTTTTAAAAGGAGGTGTTGTTGGTAAAAGGGCACAGCTTGCAAAAAAAAATTATGTGGTGTGAATCTCCCTGAAGACAAGTTTTTGGTATGTGAATCATCCTAAAGTCAAGTATGTTGGCAATTATCTGGGCAGCCTAAGGCCATGTTCACACGGCTTAAAATGGGCCGTATTTCGGTCCGTAATTCGCGCCAGAGGGGCCCTATTAGGGCCCCGAAAGGCCCCATTCTTTTCGGTAATTTACAGTTTTAGGAAAACTATGGATTATTTCCCCTGTGAATTATGCCGCAAATACGCGCCGCTAGCAATTAATTTATGGGCCGGCGAAGTGCCGGCCCATGTCATCCCCCGCCCCCCGCCTGCCCCTGGTCACCGCCGTAATTGTGGGGGGTAATTCGCCCTGCAAATCCCCGTTAAACATGCCTAATTTTGCGATTCTGCAGCGCTAATGGGGGGGAAATTTTTTTTTTTATACATAGAGCTTCAAGTGAAATGGGTTAAATAAACAATGAAAAGTTTTCTTTAAGTGTATCTATCCTCAGGGGATAAGAAGGGATTATTATATTTTCCCTGGGGACACACATGTTTGAATTAGTGTGCTAGCTATGATATTGAGTAACACTGTAAATAGACCAGCAATAATATGTTATCTATTGCTGTATGTTATGCCTATATTGAGCTTTTTAAAGGGACTGCAAATGTTTTAGGGAAAAATTATTTTTGGCATGTTCAAAATTTTTACACAATTTTTTCTGAAAATGTGTTAAAACTGAGATATAATGGCAACTTGCAAACAAAGCAAAGTCACGGTCAGAATTTAATACAGGGTTTGAAATTGCTATAGGGAAAGGGAGGGGTATGTTTGAGTTTTCAGAATATTTCTCAAAGGGTTATTAAAAATTTTTCGGGACATTTCAAAATGCAGCTGAAACAGAAAGCTGCCAGAAGAGATGGGAAGGATATCCAGTGAAATCTGAAATGTGTGATGAGTCAGGAAGCTGAAAAAGCAAACTGTGGCTTAGCAATAGCAAAGCAATCAAACTAAGTGCCTGTCAATCAGCACTTTGCTTAACGAAGTTGTGGCATAGAGTAGTTGTCTTATATGATGTCAAGCAGCACAGAATGGAAGTTTTAGAAGGAAAGAAATGATTGATAGCTCTGTAATATGGTCTTTGGCAGCTCCACTAAAATAATTCAATATGTCACACTCAGTGTATCAATTATCTCACATCAACGGGTGGAAAGGTTTAAAAATGCAATAATGTTCTTTAAATAAACATATTGTATTTATTAAAAGCGTTTTCCCAAAATTTACATTAATTGTTACCCATGTAAATCACGTCACTGAATGAGAACAATACATATATTTTCGGCTGCCTTTTGCTATAAACGTACCCTTCAGTTATAGACACTGATGTTATTGAGCCCATTGAATTTATTCTTTTTTGAGAATGTTTGTCTCGATCATAGTTGAAGCGCTATGTTGTGCACAAGCGCTGGCTTCTTTTTAGTGTCCTAGCAACAGATGACGTTTGTCTTTCTACTACGCATGCGCGACTTCGAGTTTCTAGCACATGCGCTGTTGCTTTTCTTAGACACCGTAGCAGGAATGGAGAAACCCCCCACCATTGGAGGGACCCCGTGTTATGTAATGACTTTTTTTGGGTTTAACTTGAAATTTCACTTTTTATTGTTTGTGGGTAAATTTTTTTTATGGCTTAACTTCACTATTTATGGCTAACCTTGTATTCACGGATGATATGTATGTGACAATATATGTATATTACTGCACTTATTATCATTTTTTACATTCGAAACCCTTTAAAAAGTTATTATTTGTTCACTGTTTTAAAAAATTTCATTCCCTTTTTATACAAGTTGCACCTTTTTTGGTGGTTGCTTGGAAAGCTTTTTTTTAGAGCTAAAACTTTGCCGGGGATTAAAGAAACACTTTTTTTGAACCTGTGCTATCCTCATTTAGAAGTTGTATTTCTTGACCTCAAAGCACTAAATGATAAACAGCTCACCTGCTTTTTTGGGGGCCCAAAAATGGAATTTTCCAATGAGTGGGTCCCTGGGGGGGCCCCCACCCCGAAAGCCCAAGACAGAAAAATAAAATTTTGCGGACCACCCCAATGTAGAATAAACAAAAGGTAAACGTGGGCAGACCGGGCTTTTTTTAAAAGGGGGATTCACACTTTTTTTGAAAAAACTTTTAAAAATAAAAAAAAAATAGACAGATTGTGAAAACCAGTACGGTAGTGTGACCAAACACCCACGCGTTTCGGGCCGTGACCCTTACTAGGTTTATTGCAAATAGGTGCTCTTAAATACCAAAAGGTGGGCGTAACCAAAAATTTAAACAAATACTTAAAACACTATGCCATGTATTAAAAATAAGAACAACTTAGATTTTTCCCAATATATTTAATATTGAAACAAAAATATCTTGTCTGGTGTTTAAACCATCCGGGATCCATGTGCCCAGATGGTAAATCCACCAGGCTTCTCTTGCCAACAGCTTTCTGGACAAATCTCCTTCTGTATGTTCGTCATTATATTACCAGCATTTGAATACTAATGGACTTGATTAACACGGCAAATGCCAATATGGAGCCTACACAAGTTAATGATTCAGTTCATTCACGCAGATTACATTTTGGGCAGGCCCCGTTAAAAAGGGCTTAGTTTTTTATTAATGAAGATCTTAAAACGGCTTTTAAAGATCTGGAATGTCTCTTGTGCAAAGAAACCAGGATTTGGTGGGACATGACGACTATGTCAACTTATCTAGATCAAAATAGAGGCCCCCTTTAAAAAAAATTTTCCCCCAAACAGAATATTTTAATTTCAAGGAAAAGGGAAAAAGATATTTTAACTAAATTTTTCGGAACCCTGGGAAATTATTTTTGGGAAATTTGAAAAACAAAGCTTGGATGACGTTAAAATTCAGATTGTACAAATTAGAGAATCTTTATCAAAATTCAAAATCAATAGTTCTTAAAGAACTTGTGCACAAAAATGGAAAGAATGTGCAAAAATCTAAAAACCATATATTTAAAAACCCTAGAACGATGACGTTTAAAATTACATAAAAGTTGGGGGGCCTTTAGGCCCCCATGACTAATGTAGAAAAACACACTTAAATAACTTTACAATTTTATTTCTAAATTGTCAAAAAAAATATGAATAGGGGACAACTTTACGCAAAAACATGAAAAACAAAAAATGCATAAAAATCTATACCCCCAAATTTAGCAAATAGTGCAGTATTTTTTTTTCTAACTTTCTTTTTATATATTAGTCTTCCAAACAATTTGAATTTTAATTTTTTCAGAAGAGTTTTCTTTGCAAACAGTTTCCTTGTGGAACAATTTTGTCAGTTTTCTTTTTTCTTGGCACATGAAAAAAACGCTTTCGTTTTTTTCCCTGGTTTGGGAAAATTGAAACGTACGCCACCCCGTTTCATTGCTTCTTTGTTTGCTTTGGAAAGCATTTAAAGTCGCTTCGCTCTACAGTGAGGCATTAAAAGTTCTGACAAAGGTCCTTCAAGAATAACATTTTGCCTTCCTTGTGATGAATTCCCGCATGGTTTCTGTTAAAAAATGAATGAATTTAAGGGCTAAAAAAATATTTGAAAATATATACAGGCCCCTCGTTTTGTTTGCCCTTCACAAATATTCTCCCACCATTTCCAATTTTATCTTACCCCTTTTTGTTGTATTGTGTGCAGGAGATTTTGATTCAATTTTTGGTTATGTTGTTAAACACGCATGGACATGGTAGGGAAAATTAATTTTTCCCCTTCTTCGCCTTGTAAATCCAAAGTGATTTGTTAAAACAAAGACACCTCTAACTGCTCGTGACGATTTGTTTGAGTGTGCGGGAAATTTCTGTCTGTTTTGCTTTATAGTACCAACAAGTGTAATATTTTTGCAAGCAAAAAAATTCCCTAGTTCAACATTGGTGAAAAATTGCCAGGGTTATTTTTTAAATGAATTGAATTTTGGGAACAGAAAGATTTTTTGACTTTTTCAGACCCAACCCTTCTTATGGTGCCCCAACCTTTTGGTGGTTTTTTTATGCCTAATAATTTTGGAGAATCACACATCAGAAGATTTTTTATTCCGTACTTGGCTGGCTTGTGGGCATGTATTGTATAATTTGCAGCGTCCCTAAACAGTAAAAGTTGCCATCTACAGTAACATTATCTAGGATTGTAAGTTTTGTGCAATTTTTTGATAAATATGTTCCCGATATAACTGATAGGGCTAATTTTTCGGTTTTCAAAACCCCCGTGAGAGTTGCTTATCATCAAAGCGAATGATTCTTCTAATTTTTTCAAAATTTCACTGACATTGTCCCTTTATGTGGATCAGAAAGTGGGTCAAGAAATAATTCTTATTGGGGAAATCATCGTTTTTGACTCCCCGCCCGCGGGGGAAAATCCAATAAGGAAAAGTTCCTCTTTTGAGATATTTTTCCGGATTATTTTTTGGAAAAACGATCGTCTTCTTTAGGTTTGAACAAATGGACCTCTTCTGCAAAATTTTAGAAAAATAAGACAGAAACATCTTTAGGGGTTAAAGTAACTGGGACTTCCCACAGCTCCCGAGCCCGTCTCCCCCAAAAATTGGTAGGGTACGTCGAAATGTAGGATTACTGTCCCAAAAAAAAATTGTTTTGAATGTTCTACTTATATTCTTGAGGATCCCCTAAATTCACTTCTTTCATCAGAAGAATATGGATGAAGAGTTGATTAGTGGTGGCAGTATTTTATAAAAAAGAAGTTAAATTTTACATCGCTTTGAAACATAATCCTTCAATCTCTTGGGCAGTCAGAAATTTGGGAAAGATGGCCATTTCTGACTAGATGTTAGAAAATGAAACAGATTTTTCCCCTCAACCTTATCTTAAAGGTTTCCCTTTCCCAATTAGCCCAATGTTACTGTCCCCCATATTTAAAATTTCACGTCTTACGTTTCAAAGGGCCTGAGGTGATGTCATGGCCTTTTCCTCCCCCAAAAAACACATGCCTCCTCAAAAGTTTTTTCCCCCACCCTGGCCCCCCCACCGCATTACTGGTACAATAAAAATAATTGAGACACAAACACTTTTGGAAAAGAAAAAACAGCGGGGGCCTAAAAGGCCCCCAATTCTAAAGATGTAGTTTTCACCCAAGCATTGTTACACCGCCGAAAAAAAAATTTTATAACAATGGATATTATAACAAAGTAAAAAATCGGCGGATAACCTTTTAACTAAACTGAGTATATTTGATAGTGAGTTTGAGAGGACTGTCCTTTTTCAGATGATGTTTTACAACAAAAAGAAAATACACAACTTTTTTTAACACAAAAACATGGATCTTCAAAAAGGATTTAGAATTCTTTAAAAAAAACAAAAGCAAAATATAGGGAAGCATTTTTTTTAAAACCCGTCAAGAAATTTAAACATTGGGAAAATTTTAGGGGTGACGGAGTGTCTAATTTTTCTTTATCTTAGCAAACTGGGAGATTTGTTGCACTACAGTTACAAAGCTTTACTGAACTGGCATGAAAATTTAACCCATTTTGCGGTTTTAAATTTTTCATTATTTATTCCTTCCTTCCCCTCCCTCAGAGTCTTAAAAACTCCCCTTAAGACCCTTACCTGCAATCTTCCCTGGAATGATTTTCTCCAGAGAAATGTGCGCCCCTGGAGATCGTTTGTTGTTGTTAATGGGGGAAACTGTGTGAATTTATACCGGCTGAGTCTCTGCCCGTTTCCCCCCCCCAAAAGAGGCCCTTTGGGGGACTTTTGCATACAATATCAATACACAATTGAACCCGCAGGGAAAAAAGTCCCCCCTAAATTTTGTCCCTGCTGGGCTGTGGGACAGGTACATTGTACAGTGTGGATGTGTTGGGTTTGCAAAGTTCCAGGGGGTGAGGTGCCATTTTTGTTGGGGCCTTCAAGGGATCGGACAAAAATGGCCCCGGGGTTTTGGGGGTTGCCCCAAAGGAGAGGAGAGGGGGGGTGGGAATTGTCTTTTATCTGTTGTCCCCCTGTACACAGGTTTGAAGTTCCTTGGCAATCTTTCGTGGATCTCCGCTGTTGGTTGTAGGGGTTTCAAAATAGGGCACTGTTTTTCTTTTGGGGGCTTTTTTTATGTGAGCAGATGTCTTTGTTTATGGCGGCCCTTTGCTGATTTGGTTGTCAGTCAAAATTGGTCTGTATTTCCCAAATTTTAGAAATTTTGTCCTTTAATCCCCAATAGCGTTTTTAGGGTTTAAAAATTAAGCAAGCTAAATACAAAAAGAGTTCTCGGATTATGAAGTGGGAATGTGTAAACTGGTTAAAAATACCGCACTCAAGTCCCTTTTTAGAAAAAAGAGATTTATTTAAATCACAATCATCAAGAAGAGTCAGTTTCTCAGACATTTCTAATACAGATAGTTCGGGAGATCTCTCTGCCATTATAAATAATGATCAGCCCAACTCCTCTCATGTGGATGAATGGAGGACAAATCGAATCACATCATCTGCTAATTCTATGGGTGCTAACGATGTACGTTATTCACATCAAGGTGCTAATCAGATGTCAAAAAACGACAGAGGAGGGCGGGGCGAAAACACAGGAGGAAGAGGCAGGGGTACCCCCGGAAACTGAGAAATTATTATCATTGGTTGTAAACTTATCGGGTCAAATTATTTCAAAAAGGGCCTATAACTTTTAGACAAAAGGGGCTGGGCTTTTTTACCTCAGTGATTTTTTATATTGATATTTACCAGACTTCCTTTATGTTATCGTATATCGCAAATTTCCTAAAAAATCATTTGCTAAAAAGGCAAGGGGACCATAGAGAGAGGTTCCACTGTCCAGGAGATGGTTGGGAGTGATTGTAATTATGAGGATATTATCCCAGATTTTAAACTGAACTATGATGGAGTCATTTTGACTCCTTTTTTGTTTTTTATTTCTCTTCTGTGACTACTTTTTTTCAAAATTCCCGGTTTAAAAAACTCGGGGATTTTTTCCTAAAAAATTATGATGTAAAAAAAAAGTTTTGTGAGAATAAAAAATTTTTGGGGTAAAAAAATTTGCACGTTTTTTTAAAAAATTTTACCAAGAACTACTGAAGGGAGTCTTTTTTGACTCCCTACAATTTTTTTGAGGTCCTTTTGTCAAAAAAATTTTTGCTATAAATTTTTGTGCAAAATTTTTTTTTCACTCGTTTATTTACCCTGATGTTCATATAGATTTTGAAAAATTTTTTAAAATTGTAAAACTTTTTACTTTTTCCTTGTTTTTACCTGCTTGTTTTATTTTTAAAATGCTGAAAAAAAAATTAGCTTGTTTACTTAGCTCTTATTTTTGCAAAATAAGGGGTTTGGTTTTTTTTTAAAGGGGTCTAGCAGGGACTTTATTCTGGTTAGAAACTTTTTACTTTCATTTTCAGCGGAAGAAAAAAAGAGAACGGGGACGCAGACAAACGATTCTGAAGACTCATAACAGGTATGAATTGTTAGGGAAAAAGTTTAGTGCCTGAAAAAACTGATTAAAGCCCACCTATTTTTTGAAGGTGGCAAAAAAAGTTTTTAATTTTTTTTTTTTTTTTTTTTAAAGTTTTTTTTTTTTTTTTTTTTTCTTTTTTTTTTTTCAGCAGGGAATTTATAAATTATGGAATTTTTTAGGAAAATATGGAGAGAAGATTTTTTGAAAAACCTCAGGATTTTTCGGGCTACTTTGAAATTCCATACCGGAGAATAAAATTGGAACCCAAAATTGCGGAAAACCCATGAAATTTGTTTCTGCCCATAAATGAAGATTTTTTTTCCCTCAGAACATATCAAGTGAATTAAAAGACTCAGAAGGAAAAAAAAACCCAAAAGGGTAATAGTTAGGGTGTATTTTTTTGTTCTTCCCCCACACTGATTTGGGGCCCTTTGTGCACAATAGCAAATTTGGCTGAAAAGCCATTGGATATTCTTCCGCAAAAAAAGGGGCCACCTGCCCCCTTATGCCTAAAAGTTTCCGCCCCCAAAAAACCCCGGGCGGGAGCCGCGGGGGGAAAAAGGAAACCCGCTTGCTTCCGCGAAAGGGCACGGCCCGCCCCGGGACGCGGTCCACCCCCGGGGGTTTCGGAGCGGAGCTTCGGGTTTGAAAACTCCGCTCTGTACTGAGGGGGCCCGGGGTTACGGGCCGGTTTGGGGGTGAGAATACCCAGTCGGAAATTCCGCCGCTAATCCACCATTTGTGCAGGCCCCTTTAAACAAAAAAAAAAATTCAAAATTATTCTTTCAATTTTTTTCCCCAAGATTTTCCCCAAGCACTTTCAACTGGGGATGGGGTCATGCAGTTATTTTTTCCTCTTTGCCCCATCCCCCGGGTCTTTGGAAAGAAAAAAAAAAAGAAAAAACGCCCCAGAAATGAAAGAAAAAACAGGTAACGATGGCGGCAAGGTAATTTCAACAAACAAACACCAGAGAAAAGGGAATCGAAGGAATTTCTAAATTTCCCGCGGATGGTATTCAATGGTAACCTGTTGAAAAATTTGGGGCACTTGCCTGGGGGTGACAGCCAAAATAAATTCCCTTTGAGAACGCCCGGCCCTACAGGGTACGCAAAAGAAAATTTTCCCTTATCGATAGTCCTTTGAGCGCATTTCGTTTATTTTTTTATTCATATATATTGGACAAAATATAAAGAAATTACGCTTGCAGAAAACATGCAGGAACAATAATTTACAGGGTTTAAATCTATCTGGGTGAGGGGGCTTGAATGCATTTTATTTCGATATTCTATGCTCGTGGAAAAAAATTGGGAGAAAAAGTCATCGATTTGCAGGGATTTGGTGTAATGGGCTGGGGGGAAACCCCTTTTCCCAAAAACGGGGAATGTCTAGGGTCTTTGTTGGGAAAAAAATGAGGGGTTTTTCAGATTTGGGTGGAAATTTTACTCCCACGGAGAACGCAAACGGACAAGTTTGGGTCTTTTTTTTTACTGTGGGGGACAGGTTTTTAAAAATTGGGATTGGTGTTACAAAACCCGGCCCCTACATAACGGTGGGGTTAGCAACTTTTCCCCAAACAAAAACTAGGGGTCCATTTTACGCAGTACATTCCTTTTCCCAAAACCCGATAAATATGGCCCCCCCCCCAAAAATTGGCTAGTGTTGAAAAGGATAGCCAAAAAATCTTTGGGAAAAAGGCCCTTTTCCCCCTTTTCTAAAGGGAAAGTGACCCCCGCCCTGCTGAGGACCGATTTTCTACCATTTGGTAATGAAATTATTGGACCCTTTTGAAAAAAGGGCGCAATTTTTTCAACCGATAATTATTTTACTTTAGTAAAATTAGCTAAACAGCTAAAAAAACAAAAGGGAAAAAAACCATCGTGGGAAACCCCTGAAGAAAGATAAGGCGAGAAATGCCTAAAGAAAAAAAATCATGAAAGAGGAAATTTTACAAACCCCTAAAGTGTTTAAAAAATGAAGGGCCCAATTTTTTCACCTTTTCAGTATAAAAAAGGAAAGGTCCAAAAAAAAAAAAATTTTCATTTTGAGTTCCGTCCATTTCCCGATCTGTTGTTTCGTCTGGATTCCGCCTTAAAAAAAAAAATCCAGAAACGGTAAGTTTTTAAATGAAACCAAAATTTTGGGGTGAGGTAGTGGGTTTAAATGGCACGGGAAAATTTTCCACCCCGGGAAAAAGCACAAAAGGGGTGGGGCCCTTTTTTTGATTTTTAAAAAACCTTAGCCTTTGGGGTATAAATTTCATTGGGTAAAAATTTAAAGGAGTTTTCCCACCAAAAAAAGTTCCCAAAGCCCTTTTTGCAAACGGGTTGGGGGAGAGAGTTTAGTGGTCCTTTTGTTTAAGAAAGGGAAAAGGGTTCCACGTCCCAAGTTTTTAAAATCTCAGAAGTGATGGTTCAAAACAAAATTTTTTCCAGATCAAAGAAAAGGCAAAAAAAAAAAATAAAATCTGTCGGGGAATTTTTAAGACTTGTGGTAAAGGGCCCCTTTTGTGGGAAATTTTTTTCCATAAATCAAAGGCTATGCCTAAAATGCAAAACAACCAAAAAAGTTTAGGAAATTTAATTCTTCGCCCATATTTTCATTTTTATGTCCTCCACCTACATTTTTCTTTGTTTTTTTGTTTTTTTTTCCCAAAGGGGGTTTGGGTTTTTATGGGTGCACTTGAATAAAAAAAAATGTTTTTAAAAACGGGCTATAATAAAATTTTTGTTATTTTCTGAGAAAAATAAGAAAAGGAAAAAAAAAAAAAAAACAATCAAAAGGGGATTACTGTTGGATTCAAAAAATAATTAAAAAAATTTCCAAAAAAATTTTTAATTTTAATAAATAACCACAAATAAAAATCTAAAAATAAAAGAAAACCAAACAAGGAGTCAAAATAATCCCCTTTTAGAGTTCTAGGCGGGGGCACGATTCAGTGGGCCTAGGTTTTTGGGGGTTTTGTAGTTTGGTGGAATTTTAAAAAAAAATTGAGGGTGGAATTTTGCCGGTCCTTTGAAATTTTTTTATTTTTTTTTAAAGGGGGGGGGGGGGGGGGGGGAAAAATTTTTTTTTCCAATTTAAAAGGGGGGAAAAAAAAAAAAAAAAAAAAAATTATTTTTTTCCCCTTTTTCCCTTTTACATTTGCAAAAAGATGGAAAAGTTTCAGGAAAAAAGAGAGGATTCTTTTTTTATCTTTTTAAAAAACCGAGAAATAGGGTTTAAAAACAGGTTCCCCAGTCTTTAAACTCACCCGGGGCAGAGTTTTTGCCTTGAGGAAAAAAGAGGGAAAAAGGGTTTGATTATTAAATCGCAGGCTGATAAAGGGGGGGGCATTTGGTTTTCCCCTTAGATTTAAAAATCCCCTTTTTTGAAAAAGAAAATTTTTTTCCCCTTTTTCCCAAAACACCACAAAATACAAAAAAGGTCCAGAGGGAAACCCCACAATTTTTGTAGAAAACATATGACATTATTTTTTTGGGTGAAGGTGTTAGTCTGGGGGTTATACTAAAAACTTTGGCAGATATAATCAATGTCCCCCCAAACCTAAAATTTCCGATTTTCATGGCCCCTTCCTAAAGTGCATAAAACATGTTTTTTTTTTTCCTCCTTTTAGCCCCCTGGGCTCAGGTATGGGGTCCCTCAATTTAGGACCGGGAAAATTTGGGCGATCTCCCCGTTGGGAAACCATTTGTCGGGGAAAATTTTCAGGGTTTTTTTAGAGATAAAAAAACAGCTTATTTTATTTTGGGAATCTAGTGTTGGCCCCTGGGGGTTCTGGTTGTCAAATGATTGGGGGTTTTCCCCCCCATCCCCCCAACCGCCCCCCGGGGTTGTCAAAGCTTTTGAAAAGTAAGTTTTTTGATTTGGTAAAAAAGCTTTTTGTCATGGTTTGGGAATCTTGCTTTACATTTTTTTTTCAGTTTGAGGGAAAAATTTTCCCCGTTTAGGGCGTTTTGGGGCAGTTTCTACCCTCATTGGGGTTTTAATGGCCGGGGAAGAAAAAAATTCTTTCACGAAATCATCCCTTTGCTGATTGCATAAAATGGTACTCAGTTTATTGATACCTGGTTTTTACTGGTGGGTAGATAGATGGTTTCCCAATTTTCACACATACATAAATGAACATAGGGGACTCAGTTCACTCATGAACACAAAAAAAAATTTTTTCACATCTAGATGGACTTTAGAAGGGGCGTCATAAGGGCACTATAATATTACACCATACCGCAAACCCACATAAAACTCTATTAAGGGCAGATTCATGCCTCCGGGGCAGTGTTGAATAATTTTCAGTTGGGGAATGATAAGAACGAAGCGAAATTGTTCCCTACCCCAAATTTTTTGGGTACAACGACAAACATTTGTGGAGGTTAAGAGATGGGGGTTTTTTGGGACAGTATTTAAAAGTCTTGGAACGGGTAATAAGAAAACAGAAATGCTCTTTTTTTGAAAAAAAAAAAAAAGAATCAAACAGAGTCTATTATTTTTTCCACAATTACGTAAACTTTTTCAAAAATAGTTAATATTGTGAAAGCCATTTATCATTGCTCTTTTTGAAAATCTATCAAACATATGTTTACGAAAAAGAGAATGTCCAACCAACACCTACTTTAGGTTCACGTTCTCACCAAGTTTATTTCCCACAAAAATTTATCATAAAAACACATGGGTTTATACATCGGGGTTTTTTGTGTGGACTAACATTTGAAAGTTTGCGTTTTGTGAAATAAACCTTTGAATTTTCTTCTTTAATCATGGAAAAATCTTTAAAAATTTGATTTTATAAATGCCACTTCAAGTTATTTAAAACCATCAATGTGAGACTTGCAAACTCAATATGTGGGGGGACAACGGTCCCCCCGAGTAGCATCCGCCCTCATCGTCGGGTGCTAGTAAAGCACAGTTTTAAAACCGGTGATTTTAAGCACATTGCGGGAAGGGATAGTGATAAAGGGGTTCTATTACTTTGTAGCATTGAAAGGTAACCCATAGGGAGGAGATTTTTCCAGAATCTGTTGGGGGGGGAGAAGGGCCCGGTGGATTTACCATTGGGGACACGGATCCCGTGGGTTTTTAAACCCCGACAAATATTCGGTATCACTACAAAAAATTGTTTACCCCTCTAATGTTGTTCTTATTGTTATTACATGCTATAGTGTTTAAGTTTTGTTTAAAGTTTTTTTGGGTTCGCCCACCTTAGGGGATTTAAGAGCACCTATGAGCATATGAGAAAAAAATAAGGTCACGTGACCCCAAACGTGTCGGGGTTTGTCACATAACCGTAGCTGTGGGGGTTTAAATCTGCTTTTTTTGTATTTTTTTTAAAGGTACAATAAAAAGTGCGAACCGTTTTTAAATAACCCCCGGTCGATCTACTTTACCTTTTGTTTATACTCATTGGAGCTAGCCGCAAAAATTTATTTGCCGTATTTTTTTTTGGTTTGGTCTTGGGACGGACTTTTTCCCTTTTGCTGGTGTGGTTTCATTTATTGAATTTTTGATCACTATATGGGGACTCTGAGAACCCAGTTTTCCCCATCACAATCAAACAGTTGGGAAGTGTTTGAATGGAGAAGTGATCAGAAATGTGCACCAATGCTCCATTCAAACTCATTGGGACCACCAAAGATAGCCTGGTGTGGAGATAATCGAGGACTCGGGACCCTTATCTCTAGTAATCAGTGGGGAACATGCATTTCCTATGTGATATTTTCTTTCTATTATTTTTTTATTCCCCTGACAAACTGTGTTTTGCTCAACCACTCATTACTAAAGATATGGTTAGATACAAGGCGTACTTTAAAAGTGTTTTGTGGTTCACAATTTTGTCAAGTATGTGTTCTCTAGTTTTATTTCAAACAATCTGTTTAGTCTTTGGTAAATTACATCAGTTTCGGGAGAAATAAATTATATCATTTATATCAGGGGGAATTAGTCAATGCACTTGTGAATATCAGGACCTCTCTCTTTCCCCCCCAATGCAGAAGTTGCAAAGAAGTGGATAGGTAATAAATGTCTAATTTCTGTGAGTCCTACCAGAGGAACCCCCACTGATTACCAAAACAGGACCTTATATCTCCTGCCCATCATCACTGTGCTCAAACTATCAGGAAATATTTGAACAATCCCAGCAGTAAAACCCTCAGGTATGAGACATTTATCACCTATGTAGGTTCTGACTGGTCCACAGTAGCATAACTCCCAACTTTTAGAGACTGCAAAGAGGGACACATCAGGCCATGCCTCTAACCACACCCATGTACATGACATCATACAGTGCCACACCCCCAACCATGCCCAGCTTTATGAAATCACACAAAGGACCACCTCTAACCAAGCCCATCTCACATAATCATGCCCCACCCCTTCAGCTGACCAGCGCCAACATAACGCGGCATTACTGGGTCTATAAATTTGTATTTATATAAAGTATGTATTGTTTAAACAGAAATCCATAAATAGCTGTAAGATACAGTTCTGTGAAGTATATCTCTATATAATGGTCATATAGTGACTGAATGATACCGCCACAGTACAGCGACACATGATGGACTGGGGTCAGTATAGTGACACGTGATGGACTGGGGTCAGTATAGTGACATGTGATGGACTGGGGTCGGTGTAGTGACACGTGATGGACTGGGGTCAGTATAGCGACACGTGATGGACTGGGGTTGCTACGGTGACACGTGTGGACGGGGTCAGTTATGGTGACACGTGATGGGGAATGGGTCAGTGTAGCGACACATAGAAAGCAGTACAGTGAAACATGAGTTAGTGCAGCACCAGCCTCCTGTAACGGTGGGCCAGCAGTAGAAAAAACTTAGAGGGCAGAAACTTTTAGGTGCTTCTTTGTGGTAGT
>JAODAL010059940.1:0-21174 GCA_025379985.1 Phyllomedusa bahiana | reverse complement strand
CATAAATGTAAATAGAGAAATGTAAAATGACAGGGCGAAGTGCAGAGTAAGCCAGAAGACTTTGATAATAGTACTTGTAGGCACTGAATCTCAGGACAGAAAAGTACCACGTTAGTGAAGCACGTGAGATGTACTGAAATGTAGCAAGAATTGTTATCACTTTCAGACAAACCTCATGAAGTAACAGAAGACTAAAATACAAACACTTTCTCAAATGTGCTTCATTAGGAAAATCAAAGCAGTTCACCTGTAATTCTGTTTTTTTAAAAAGCGCTGGCCCTTTAAGATAGCTCTGAATTCGGGCCAAGATGACACATGACAGTTTAATGTATGACTACGTTGACAGGTGTATCAAATCTCCTGCCTCTGAGCTTGAAGAGTACACTGTGCAGGGGGAAGCCTGTAAGTCTACATCATGTGCACTCCAGCAGCAGTGTGATATAGATGTCTGTGTGTTATGGAGGAGGAGGCTGAAGCAACAGGTAAACTCTGTCATACTATATCCTCAGTGTGCTGTGCCTGTTGTACTGTATGTAGTGAGAGACACAGATCAACCTGTACAAGCATCTATGCCCTCAGCATTCCCTGCACAGTTGGTATCTCCCTAACAGAATAATAAGATTCTCCTGAGTTACAAAGTGAAAGTAAAATCTGTTCCCCTGTAAAACTGAGGGAAATCCTCTGGATTGCTAATGACATGTATTTGAGAAAAGTCTTATAATTTCATCTATCAATTTTTGTTTGTGTGGAGGTGATAGGTACGCTTTAAACTTACATGTAATGCAGGGACTGACCTCTAGCCCAGTCTCCTTGATTGGCATAATTCTTTCCTTCACCAGTGATGCTATATATGGGTTTCAAGAAGGCTGAGTACTCGAAATCAGGTCAGCTAGTCAGAGAGAAAGAGGACTCCCGAACAGCTGTAGTGCAGTCATAGTAACTGCGGAACCTCAGACTGCTTTTCTTGTATCCAGGCTCAGACTGGCCTACAGAGGAGCAGAGAAAACCCTTTTGTGGACCCCTGAGCACAAGGGTGGCTGCTTATCAGTGAGAAAAGTAGAGAAATAGAGGTAGAAAGCAAGAGTCATGTGCAAAACGTGCAGTCATGTACAGTGGCTATAGAGTGGGCCCCAAGAATCAATTCTAGCGGGGGGCCCCAAGACCCCAACAGTCATCTCTATTGTCGGGCCCCAGCCCAATTATGCCTGTACCCTGCCCTTGTGGACTCTTCTGCTGTGTAAAACGCCAAGGTCAATAACCCATATCTTATCCTAGACCTATTATGAAGGACTTTATTTTCTAAGCGGTTCTGGCTTACACATCGATTTGCCCACTTACTGTTCTTGGATAGATTTTGGCTGTATTTTTTCTCTGAAACTAATTAGGAGTATTACATTGTAGTTTTTTTTCTTGTTAGATGATATCACTGCTTTTGGTTGTGTCATAAATGAACTTAATTGGGGGAAAGTATTGATGCATTAAAAAGCAAACACAAAAGACAATCTAGTAATGCCAGTTCTTGGCTATATAAATTTCATTATTCTAATAGAGAATTTCTAAAACCGCCTAACTGATTGTTCTAGCTACAAAAAAATGCTGTTTCCCCATGGTGTTAACTTACTGATAAAGGATCTGTTGGTGATGGAGAATGCAGATTCAGTATGAGCTGAAAAGATTAAAAGGGGAGTGTAGAGAAAAGACTGGGAAAATTCATTTTCTTTTCTTTTCTAAAGCCAAATAGATTTGGCATAAGCAGAAAACCGTAAGGGAGGTGGTGGTGGTGGGGGTGGCGTGTGGTGGTGGGGTGGGTGGGGGGGTTAAGAGCATAATTATATATTGTTTGTTTTGTATGTTTAATATTTTTATTAAAGAAACATTAGGCCTTATGTATGAAAACTGTCTAGTAGTAAGACTGTTTTTGTTGCCCACAGCAACCAATCAGAGCTCAGCTTCTATCTTTCTAGGGCACTATATGAAATGAAAGGGGAGCTCTAATTGGTTGCTATGGGCAAAAAAGACAGTCTTACAGCTAAACAGTTTTCATACATAAGGCCCATAAAGCTCATGTTGTACCATAGTGTGCAAACTTAATCATAAAATAACTTGAAAGTGCAATACTCTGCAGAGACTAATAGGGGGACATCTATGACAACTGACTAGGTTGCCCATAGCAACCAATCAGTGCTCCCCTTTCATTTCATATAGTGCTCTGAAAGATATGAGGGGTGCTCTGATTGGTTGCTATGGGCAACAAAGAAAGTCTTAGACCTGGACAGTTTTCATACATAAGGCATGTCTATATGTCCCATAGTTCACAGCAATCCTAGACCAGGCACTGTCTAATTCCTATGCTTAGAGTGAAGTCTCCTGCACTTTCTAAGAGAGGCATGATGCACTTGGCTCACATCAGTCTGTAAAATTAGAAATGTCTTATTGACATGAACTTTTCTTTGGTTAAGGTTTTGAACTCTTAAAAGTATTACGAGTTATTTGGTCCATTTGTGATTTATTAGACACCTCCCACCAGTCAAGCCAATATCGCTCTGCTCTACACTGATGAGGGGCAAAACCCCGAAACGGCGTATTAGATGAGCAATATTGGCTTGACAATTATTCCTTTTTGCTTCTCAAAGATTCAGTGAATCAGAAGTAAATTGAGGATTTGTTCCAACCTATAGAGGGCGCAATGAGCTTTCCATCACCTTTCCCATAATGCCTTGTGATATGCAGATGCTTAGTAGTGGGCTACAAGGCAATCAAAACACTACACCCCTTAACTGGTGCTCTCCATAAGGAGAGATGTTCCCCTTCTCTCAGCCACTCATTGCCTCCCACCAGTCAAGCCAATATCGCTCTGCTCTACACTGATGAGGGGCATAACCGCGAAACGGACGTATGTAGATGAGCAATATTGCTTGACAATTATTCCTTTTTGATTCTCAAAGATTCAGTGACTTAGAAGTAAATTGAGGATTTGTTCCAACCTATAGAGGGCGCAGTGAGCTTTCCAGCTCCGTTCCCAAAATGCCTTGTGATATACAGATGCTTAGTAGTGGGCTAAAAGGCAATCAAAACACTAACACCTTAACTGGTGACCTCCATAAGAGAGATGTTCACCTTCTCTCAGCCACTCATTGCCTCCCACCAGTCAAGCCAATATCGCTCTGCTCTACACTGATGAGGGGCAAAACCGCGAAACGGCGTATGTAGATGAGCAATATTGGCTTGACAATTATTCCTTTTTGCTTCTCAAAGATTCAGTGAATCAGAAGTACATTGAGGATTTGTTACAACCTATAGAGGGCGCTGTGAGCTTTCCAGCTCCTTTCCCATAATGCCTTGTGATATGCAGATGCTTAGTAGTGGGCTAAAAAGGCAATCAAAACACTACACACCTTAACTGGTGCTCTCCATAAGGAGAGATGTCCCCCTTCTCTCCGCCACTCATTGCCTCCCACCAGTCAAGCCAATATCGCTCTGCTCTACACTGATGAGGGGCAAAACCCCGAAACAGCGTATGTAGATGAGCAATATTGGCTTGACAATTATTCCTTTTTGCATCTCAAAGATTCAGTGAATCAGAAGTAAATTGAGGATTTGTTTCAACCTATAGAGGGCGCAGTGAGCTTTCCAGCTCCGTTCCCATAATGCCTTGTGATATGCAGATGCTTAGTAGTGGGCTAAAAGGCAATCAAAACACTACACACCTTAACTGGTGCTCTCCATAAGGAGAGATGTTCCCCTTCTCTCAGCAACTCATTGCCTCCCACCAGTCAAGCCAATATCGCTCTGCTCTACACTGATGAGGGGCAAAACCCGAAACGGCGTATGTAGATGAGCAATATTGGCTTGACAATTATTCCTTTTTGCTTCTCAAAGATTCAGTGAATCAGAAGTAAATTGAGGATTTGTTACAACCTATAGAGGGCGTAGTGAGCTTTCCAGCTCCTTTCCCATAATGCCTTGTGATATGCAGATGCTTAGTAGTGGGCTAAAAGGCAATCAAAACACTACACACCTTAACTGGTGCTCTCCATAAGGAGAGATGTTCCCCTTCTCTTATTAGACACAGGAAGATCTTGGACAACACTTACATTAAATTGACGATGGTAAAGGCCTTCAGGTGTTGGAGACCCTATGACAATTTGTATGGTCCTGTCTGTTGGGACCATTAATTTCATTAATGCCTTCTCTTTTTTTAGTGTTGTGTTGACTTGTTCACAGACATTCACACATCACTGACCATCATTCTCTATCTGTGATGTACTAAGGTGGGATCCATAGTGAATCAAATAGCATTGTCTTTTTTTTGTGGATCTTGATTTGCATAGCAATGTTGTATGCATTATTGTTATCTAGGTTGTAGGAAAATCTTTGCTGCCTTCTAATTAGAATTTGTTAGGAACAACAATCACAATCAGTAAACTAGGCCCCTTCTCCATCATAGAGAATATGTGCTAAAAGTATGAAATGGCTGTAATTAAGAACAGATAATTCAATATAATATCTACATAAGTACAGGCCCAGACTGGCAATCTCACCTACCAAGCAAATTCCGCATGAGCCGCTGGGTTCCAGGCTGTTATGGATGGAGCTTTACCAGGCATCCTTTGTTGGCCCCATTCAGTGCTCCCTGCCCCACCTTCAATCTCATAGGATGCAGGCTACTTTAGGACTGTGTCCTACAAAACACAGGGTGCACACTGAAGACATTAGCTGCCAAACATAGGCAACCCAATGACACTGCACCGCATAACCTGCGTTGAATCACTGAGCTCCTAAACATGCATCATACATATGCTGTCCTCTTATAGGCCACAGACTGGTTCAGGTACAGACCAGAGGAAGCCCCAGGAAAAAGTGGGAACGGGGTTAGTTGAATTTAAGTACCTGAGAAGGGTGGTACTGTTAAAGAGAAGGAGGACACTATAAAAGAGGGGGCTTTGTGAAAGAGAAGAGGACCACAGAGGTGGCACAGTAAAGAATAGGGGCACTATGAAAGGGAAAGGAGCTAGGAGGAAGAGGCACTATTAGAATCGGCACTGTCATTTGATGTCCATATATTGATGTCTGCATAAAGATAGCCTACACTTGTCCCTGACTGTAAAAGTGAGTGTAAAATTTATTTTTATGTACTGTTTCACTGACAAATAGGCTTCTCACATTCTGCAGGTGCTATATGGCTGTATATTATTTGCTACTCTGGGTATACTATAGTAGTTTAGTTTTGATCTGATAGGTAAGTTCTCATTGAATCAGTATATACATGGTCAGTGTTAGGAATTTTAATATTTAAGGTGATGTAGCATAGTCATTTTATTGCAAGTCTAGTAAAAGTTAATTATTGAGATATATACAGTAAGTTAATTTGTGGTAAAGGTTTAAGATTACCAATGACAAATGTGTAATAGTTGTACGTATAATTTCTTAACTAATTGGGACCTATGAATCAAAATAATTTTTATTTAAACACACAAAAATGCACAGCAGAACTCTGCAATGCTCAGCAGCACACACTGAATATATGAATTATTTCAAAGTGCATTTCTGCTATATGCAATAAACACAAAAATCTGAGGCTCTTAGCAAACATTTTTTATCAAAACTGTGAAGGCCCATCCACCAACAACAAGTTCAGATGGGGACCTACTCTAAATCTCACATCCAAGGCTTCTATGCTTTTCAGGGTATGAGGGTCCCAGCTATTCTCTGTTCTGATTAAAAACACCCTGAATGGAGGGACAGACTGCAAGACCAAAATGGAGGCAACCACTCCCCCATGCCTACAATGCAAAAAAAATCACAATTGATCAGAACCTCCTAAAGTTGCAAAATAAATGGCGCAGGTAATATTTTTATGCGCTGTTGGGGAATACTATATAAAATATTTCTATTGAGGTTTTTGTGCCAGGACTGCTTTTAAAAGAGTTTTCTCGCTTCATTGTTTCACTGAGTTTTAGCAGTTTTGCACTTATTCTGTCTCCTCAGGACATGGGTGGTTTTTACAGCAATGATTAGCATATTTAACTTCTAGCAAGCTGTTACTCAGACCATGCAGGAAATTGTTAATCACAAGAATCCAGATAAAGCCATGCTTTTCAGTCCTCAGAGTACATGTACCTTTGGTTTAGTGAAGCTAATCTTTTTAGAGCTAATCAGTTTGCTCAGTTCAGCAGTGAGACTCAGTTTGGTCACTCCTTGCTCTCTGCTCTCTCAGCTAATCAGATAACAGATAATCCGTTCTTTTTGGGATGCAGGTCAACCAATAGAAAAACCTGTGTCACCTCAGAGTGATAAAATGTCTGTTATCTCATGACTAAAGTAAGATCTATTGACCAATGTATTTAGAAAAATTATTTATGTAACTATCACTTTATTTTGATTTCTTTAGTCTTTGTAGTGAGAAAACCCCTTTAAGTTCTAGTCTGGGCCTGCACATATTGTGGAAGATTTATTACCAGTCATCTCAGGCAGTATAAACTTAGAAGGGCAGTTTAAGGATTTGCCAAATTTATCACAGTGGCTCATGTTGTTGTTAAAATTAGTGCACCTTTTGACTTTAGACAGGTCTGACCTTTTATACCAATTTATAGCTTGGCTTACTATTCAGTGGTAAACTTATAAATGTAAGGCTCCATCAAAGCTAAAAAAAATGGATAGCAAAACTTACTATAAAACCGAAAAAATGTATCCAATGCAAAATTCTGAATAATAAAAACTAAACTTTATTAAATCTTAGTACCACAAATATAAAAAAATATGTATAAATAGTAGACAATAACACACCCAACTAAAAAACAATACCCAACTAATCCTACTGAAACAAAAATACATACATCATAATGGTGAGAGTATTGTCAGGACATCACAAGTAAAATATACAAAAACATGATATATACATCACCAAAGATCAGTAGGTTAGGATGAGTCAGAACCTTGATGCACATGTCACATGCGCTTTCTCAAGGGAAGTAATGGTATGTATGACAAAAGGCGCCTTATATGTAAAAACGGAGCCAAACAAACCAGAATAAAAAAGATTGATGTGTGCCCCCACCAATCAACAAAGTGCCTATACTATATACAAGTACGGTAAATAGATAGTATACTGCATATGTAATAAAAACTAGCTCCCCGGGAGTCCATATATATATATACAGGGCACCACATACATAAAAGTATAATATCAAAAATATATGAAAAAACCTGCTTGAAGGATGCTAATAACATTAAGGGCTCCGAAGAACTGGAAGTGGCCGCATAGTGAAAAGGAGTTGTGGAACGCAAAGAGCGTTCCACCGACAGGAAGTCGAGTCATGGAACGTAAATGCACTCTACTGAGTGCCGGAGATACTGTGTAAGTGAAACGTGGACTGCAAATGCAAATGCAGTGAAAGTAACAAAGGCAGTGTGTGAAAGTGAATAGAGTGACAACCCCAAGTGAAAAAGTGCAAAGAGTGATAAAAAAGAAAAATATGTATATATGATTAATTTATCTCAATATGTGCACCCATATATATGGACACCTAAAAAAAAAAAATATACAGACTCAAAATAAGAACATATGCAGAAAATTACAAATACATAGTGTGTACAATAAAAAAAGTGTAAACAAAAGTAACATAGTAATATAAAAACATACTAAATAAGTTAATAAAGTGTAAAACATACATAAACATATCATGCCCTAAAATTCATTAAAAAAAATATATAAAATATATATATATATGTGCAATGATACCAAAAAACTATAAGGAACAAATACACACACACCAAAAAGTATATACATAAATTGCTGATACAAGTATATAATAAAATGCTTGTGCTAAAAAAGATACAATCAATTTATACTATATAAAGTGATATACGTAAATGAGGACAAAAAACATAAATATAAGTATATATCATACGCAATATAGCAGACTGATTGAAAAAAATAATATATACAAAAAAAGGAGGTTTTTTTTCAGATGGAGAGGCACACATTCCCTTTTGAGTCAGAATGAAGACATCAGGATAATTTGCCTGATGATTAAGATCAGACGCTGTAAAAAGTAGTAAGAAAAACAACAATGAATAAATAATATACAAACACACCAAACACTAAAAACAAAAAGCACAAAAAGAATACCAAGCCCAAAGATACAAAGATTAGCAACATACTCTATAAAACTGGGGAAAAACTCAAATGCTCATTTAATCCATATGGACGGATGGTGATGAGGTCAAAAATCCATCTAGCTTCTTCTTGAGCTAATATTTTCCTCCAATCCCCACCGCGGGGGGAAAATGATGACCTTATCAATAAGGTTTTAAATGTGTCAGTTCATCCACATCATGAGCTGCCTGAATGCCCAAAACATGTTCACGGATTCTTCTCTTGAATTCCTGTGTATTGAAACCAACGTAAATGAGATTACATGGGCAGGTGGCGAAATAAATTACTCCACCAGTGTTGCAATTTATATTGTGAGTAATCTTATTCTTTAGTTTTAGAAGAATTCCAAAAGATGTTCATAGATTCAACAATTGGGCATGCTACACATTTCCCACACGGTTAGCATCCTCATTGTGGGCCTTTTGAGTTAAAAAACTCTAAACGATTTCCTCTGTAGTAGCTTCTCACCAAGATGTCATTCAAGTTGGGTGATCTTCTGTAAGTAATTAGGGGTCTCTCTGATATAAATTGACACAAAATAGCGTCACTACGCAAGGTATCCCAAAATGTATTAAGTGACTGCCTCATTGGTTCACAACCAGAATTAAATGTAGTAATGAACCTTACCTTCTCGTTTGATTCCTCTTGACTGCGATTTTTTAACAGATCCTGTCTTTTTGAAGACTTTGCTCTCAAATATGCTCTTTTTATGTCTGTTTTATGGTAACCCTTTTCACTGAATCTCACACTGAGTTCTTTAGCTCTTTTTTCAAAAAATTGTGTTGTGGAACAAATCCTTTTCAATCTTAGGAATTGACCAACTGGAATGTTACATATAAGATTTCTCAGATGAAAAGATGTTGCATGCAAGAGAGAGTTCGTTGCCATCTTTTTCTAAAAAGATCAGAAATAACAAATCCATTCTCATCAACCTGAAGTTGTATGTCAAGGAAATCAATAGTATTGCGACCATACTTAAAGGAGTTGTCTCTTTAAACTAGCTTTCTGCATCTGTCTGTGAATGGGTGTTGAATAATTGAGGGGCGTTGCTGCTTCTATGCCTCTTCCCACCCTCCCTCTTCCCCCCTCCCCTCAAGCACACAGCAGCTTATGGGGTGGTGGGTGGGGGGGGGGTTGCTGCCTGAGTTAACCTGTTTGTGTGCCCTGCCTAGGAGAGGTCTATGATTGCTAAATAGCAGAACAGAGGGGCTGCAAGTGTTCCTATACCTCTGCTTTGTTACTTCATCTCACATCTCCAGCAACAAACAAACCAAACCCTTCAGAACAGAGGACAGGGAAGCTGCAAAGTGTTACTCAGGTGTGTCCATAGTACAGCACAGCAGTGAACTGTTCACAATCTGTATAGTATTATTATAGGTTACAGCTCCACAGACATCATTGATTATAGTACAAACAGGTCACTGCTGTCACATCTAGTGATCAGCCTAATCTTGCTCAATCTGTGTAGGAGAGCAGGAGGAATGCAGGCACCACACAGGGTTAATTCCAGGCAGCATGGACATAGAAGCCAGAGTCCTCCCTCCTCCCCTCCCTACATACAGAAGCATTCTGTGTGGGAGGGGCGCTCTGCTATGACCTGTCCTTACAAGGTGATGAGTTCATTCAGTACCTGACCAGCCAGTTAAGATAAGGATCAACAGGTCGGCTGCTATGAAATTTGAGAAGCTGATGCCACTCCTATGAACCGGGCTAGCTCAAAATCAGTAGGGACATTTGTTGTAATGAACAATAATATTGCTAAAGCTGCTTGTTTTTTAAAGATCTTTTCATAAAACCCATTCATTGTAGCGAGACAACCCCTTTAAAGGTGAGTTTGATGTTGAGATCATTCTTGTTAAGTATATCCATAAATCTCTGTAACTCTGTTACTATTCAGTGACAAAATACAGCAAAACATTTTTGTCACCTGTAAAACTCACCTGTTTCAATTACGCCTAAAAATACCACTTGTCCTGAAATAGAAGCTTGATGCATCAAAATAAAGTGCATTTTGGTGCATTTTTTTCGACAGTCTAGGCACAAGCACATTCGTAAATGTGCTTTTTTGTCTTCAAACTGAACAAAAAATACAATAGAAAATATCTTGTTGAAGATAGTATTATAAGATGTGGCATGTCTCGTTATCATATGCCATATTATTTTGTGAGCAGAAAGGAAAGCTACTCTGTACAAGCACCTCCCATTTTGTCAGACAATTTTGTTCTTGTTTTAACTGGTCGCCACTAATCTGAATGGCTAGCAAATAATATATTTCCTAAGCAATAGCCTCTGCAGGGGGAACACATGGCTGTCCACAGCTGGTCAGGGGCAGCATCTTGAATGGACTTGTCTCTGGTAAGACAAGTCCTTTAAGCAACTCATTAAAATGAAAGTAACATAAAGCTAAAACACCTTTCTAAAGAATTGAACTAAGGTGACTTAGTATATGTTTCTCACCACATAGCCATAAATTCAATTGAAAATTTCCCTTTAGTCAAAAGGATAAGAAAACAAAATGCTTTTGCCATAATATTGTAAAAAAAAGTGTGGGAAGGATCTTTTGGGTTAAAAGGAAAGAGATCACATTAAAAATAATATGCCCCACAATTTACCCCGTCCCGAAATGTATTTTTTTTAGGAACTGGGGAAATATTAGAGCTGAGATTAAAAGAAAAAGCTGTTAGTAAAAAATTCAGTAGTACAAGCAGAATTTTCTAATTTGGTCAATTTAGTGACAATTTGAGTATTTTTTTTTACACGGTCAATTTAGCATTTTATAAAGTGTGTACATACATGAACCAATACTCTAGTTTCAGATGTGATTAAATTGCAATTTTTTTCTATTTCTCAACTATGTGATAACGACTGAACACTGTAGGTCTGCAAGGAAGTGTAGCTGGCGAAAAGTCATTACTGAAAAAAGGAAATAGACAAAGAAGAAAATTTGTTCTGGATCACTGCAATGTGTTGTAAGGTTTTTGCTAATGGTCTAAATTGAGTCTTTGGAGTAACAGAAGGCAGTTGCAAACTGCAGAGGTAATGAAAGACTCTTTGAAAACATCCTTTTTTCAACCATCGTCAAACATGTGGAGGATCCCTCCCGGTTGGGGATGGTAACATCTGGAATTGTTGATTTCTTTTAGATTGAAGGCATCTTGAAAGTTTGGGAATCAAAATGAATGATAAAAACATTAAGATGGGCGAATCGATTTAACGAAGTGGAATTCGTTTAAAATTTTTCAGGAAAATTTCGGTTGGGAAACGAAGTCGAATTTTGGGGGTGATTGCGGGAACGAAGTGTGTTTTTCATTGTTTAAAAATGGCTGCAAAGAAACAGGGGTTTTCATGGGGAAAAGCACTCTGGGGGAAAGAAGGGCATAGCTGATGCCCCTGTGCAGGTAAAGCATAAAGAGGGGGGGGGTTTGTGATTTCCCACCGAAATTTTAGCCCGAGCCCCGCCGTGGGAGCTCACTCCCCCAACTGTACTGACGGGGAAGGTGCGGCTGCGGGTGTTAGCCCCTTTTGAAGAACTGATTTTTACACAGCGATTTTTTTTGGGGTTTTCTCAGCTTTTTCTCGGAGCTGTTCTCTGAATGTTTTTTTTGATTTTTGGGTTTTGGGGATCTAAAACCAGTTTTGGGGTCACTGCAGCTGCATTTACATTCAATACCCAAGGGGATCTAAGCCCGTTCCTTTTGGTATTCATTTAAAGAAACAGCGTTTTTACTTTAAAAACCATTTTCTTTTTTGGCGGGCCAAATTTTCTTTGCGAAATTTTTTCCGGGGGTTAATTAAGCGTTTTTTGTGGTGTGGGGGAAAAAATTTAAACCGTCTTTTTCACGCCAAAATTTATTTTTTTTTTTTTGGGACCCCTTAATTCACAAGAAAAGGGTTTAATTTAAAATTTTTTATAACTCTTGTTTTTGTGGGTGAAATACGCCTTTGGGAAAACACGCTACAAAGTATTAGTTTGGGGTTTGGCTAAATTTTTTTGGGCCCCAATTTACCCCGGGGGTTTTAATTTTAAGCGTTTTTTTTGCTGGTGTGTGACAAAAAAAAACCCGTCTTTTTAAAAAAAAAAAAAAAAAAAAAAAAAAAAAAAAAAAAAAAAAACCCGCCAAATATATATTTTTTTTTTTGGTAGCCTAATTCACAAGAAAAGGTTAATTACTTTTTTATCTATTTTTTGGTTTGGGGGGGGAAAAAAACACCATTGAAACCCGTTCCCAAAGTTTACTGTTTGTGGTGGAAAAATTTTATTGCCCCAATTTAAATTTCCAGGGGTTTAAATTTAAAGCGTTGTTTTGCTGGTGTGCTGACAAAAAAAAAACCCGTCTTTTTCAACCCCAAATATAAAAATTTTTTTTTTGGTAGCCAAATTCAAAAGGGAAAAGGGTTTTTAATTCCCAATTTTTTATCTCTTGTTGTGTGGGTAAAAAAATACACCATTGTAACACGCTAAAAAGGGCCCTTGTTTGGGGTTGGCTCAATTTTTGCGAAATTTTAAAACCAGGGGTTAATTAAGCGTTGTTTTGCTCCCCTGGGCGGCCAAAAATAAACCTTTCTTTTTCAACCCCCAAATTTATTATTTTTTTTTGGTACCCTAATTACAAGAAAAGGGTTTAATTACAATTTTATTCTTTTGTGTGGGGGAGAAAATCCGCCATTGTAACACGCTACAAAGTTCCCTTTTTGGTGGGGTCAATTTTATTGCGAAATTTTAAACACCCGGGGTTTAAAATTTAGCGTTTTTTTTTGCTGCTGTGTGAAAAAAATTTTAAACCGTCTTTTTCCCAAACCCCCAAATATTTATTTTTTTTTGGGTACCCTTTAATTCAAACCCAAAGGTTTTAATTACAATTTTATCTCTTGTTTTTGTGGGTGAAAATACGCCATTGTAACCGTACAAGCAAATTGTTTGTGGTGGCCCAATTCTATTGCGCAATTTAAACCCAAGGGGTTTAATTTAAGGTTGTTTTGGCTGTGCTGCCCAAAAAAAAACCCCGTCTTTTTAAACCCCGAAATATAAATTTTTTTGTGCATAATTCACAAGCAAAGGGTTTAAAATTAAGCCTGTTTGGGGCTTTTAAATTGTAAAACACACAGGGGCTTTTAAACGAACATACAAGTAAATTTTTGGCCCATTTGTGGAGCGAAATTTATACCCGGGGGTTTACCCAAGCTTGTTATTTGGGGTTCATTTGGAGTAAAAAACCCGGGGTTAATTTATCATATACAGATAGCTTCTTTCAAACAGTTTCTGTCATTTTAAAAACAAACATTTATGTCAGACAGAGAGGGGGCGGGGCTCTGCAACTGGAGGGGCCCAGTGGCACCAAAACCTTTTCTAAAAACGGGCCCAGGTCGCTGCACAGAACGGGGGTGCAGCAGGGGTCACTCGGTAAAGGCCAACTGCCGTGTAATTTTGGGCCGTGTGTTGTTCAGAAACCCAAAAAGGGTTCTTGATTGGGTTTGATAGGTCTTTCCTTTTCCTCCCAGTTTTGAAATTGAAAACCCCCCAAGAAGGGGGGCGGGGGGGAACCTCAACACAACCTTAGTTGGCAGGGCCCCGGGAGCGGGTAGCGGCCCTCACCGGGCCCTTTCACCCCGCCTTTTCCCCACCCAGTTCCCTCAGCCAGGGATTTACTATGTGGCCCTGGGTCAGCGCCATTTTATAGCGGGGGATGAAAAAATTTTTGGGGGGGCGGGTCGCAGCTATTGGCAGCAAAAGAAATGGGGCAAATACCCCCCGCTTCTTGCAGTAGGGGGCCCCAAAGTATAGATTTTGGAGATTTGGCATGGGGGGGTTGGGGTTTGAGAGGTCAGCCTGGGCCCTTACCAAGACGGTGGGGGCAGTAGTGACGATGAAACAAAAATGATGATGATGTAGCCGCCGCACTTGGGGAGGGGTGAAGCAAGGGCTTTTTCATCGCAGGGAAGGGCGTCAGTTGCGCGTAGGCACCCGGCGAAACCAGAAAGGGGGTTTTGTGTGGCCGTGGTCAGCAGGGTTTAGCAGCAGTGTGAGGTCGGGAGCCAAGGGGCCCGGGGGGTTAAAAAAACCCGTTCGCAGGCCCAAGACATTTGCGGCCCAGGGGCTCAGGACGGCAGCGGGGGGGTCCAGTAGCCCACTCGTGGGGAAAGCTTTGGGCCCGGTAAAATCAGCTACTCGGCGGGTTGGGGCATTTCTTTGCAAAGGACACCGGAGGACCCGAATATGGGTTTTTGGGAGAATCGTGGGCAGAAAGTAAAAGGGGGGCCAGGGAGAACTTTGGGACAAGGGCCCCGGGCCGTCAACACTTTTGCAGGTCACCTCCGGGGGCCCGGGGGAGAAACGGGCTCAGATGTGGTGGCCCAACCCGGCCGCTGCGGCAGCAGCAGCGGCCATTTGGCACGAAATCCCATTTCACCCGTCAAGGTTCCCCCACCTTTTGCAAAAGGAAAGCTTTTTTCTCTTTAAATCCTCCCCCGGTCCAGATGCCCTGCTCCTCGCTTTTCAGGGCGCCGCAGTCGTTCAGAAAAGGCGTTTGGTAAAGGACAACGTATGCTTTAAAACCCACCTAAGGTGAGCAGCTGACCGTGCTCCTGTCCAAGTTGTTGGTACTGCAGCCCCTTTCCCTTTCCAAATGGTGGATCTGCACCATTAGGAATAATGGTTTTGTGCCGAAGCCGGTTGGAGATTTCCCAAGCCTTTAATTTTTTTTCCCATAAAGGCATTTCCCACCCAACTTCATAAATATTTTTAGAACGGGAAAGTGGGTCCGCCCTTGGCTTTTTGGGGTTTTTTTCCCAAAGGTAAGGGCCCAGCGCGGAGTCTGGAGCTGTAATTTACGGTGGGGCCCAGTACATGTCCTTTGGGCCCCCCTGGGTAAAAGTGCTCCTGCCCGGGAACCAACAATTGGACAGGGGGCCCCGCTTTCTCCAATTTTGTCAAACTGCTGCTCCTGCCCCTTTTTCCCCGCCTCCTCCTCCTCCCCCCCCCCACCATTCAGCCACCAAAAGTACTGCTCCTTTATAAAACTTTTTGTGGGGGCACAGAGTGCACGCAGTTCTACCCCCTAGCTTGCCCCGGCGAACGAAGTCACACAGGGGGGAATGCCCCGGGTTTCATGAAAGCAAGAAATGGGAATGTGTGGTTTCTCCGCGGCAACTGAAAATCGGAACCATTGGGACGGCAATGGGAGGAACTGGGCCCCGCGCTGCACCGAGGAGGGAGGGGTCCTTTGGCCCTGAAAGGGAGGGTTGTTCAATTGGGTTTGAAAAAAAGGTTCTAAAAGTCTTCCCCCGGTTTAGAAATTCGGGGAAAATCCCCGGGAAAATGTGCATGCACTTTTTTCCATTCGTAAAAAGCCCGGAAACCCCTCCTCGATTTGGCAGGGGCCCGAAGGCCCCCCCAACCGCCCCTGATATGCGATGTTTTCCACCCGGGGAAATTTCCACCCTCACATGTTGGCCCGCTTTTATAAAAAGGGAAAAAAGGCCAAAAAACGTTTTTTTTGGGAATGATCCGGGCAGCAAAAAGAAATCCCAGGGGAACTTTGATTTTCCGGCCAGGGGCAGTCATGGTGCCCACCTGGTTTGTTGAGGCCATTCAGGACCCTTTTATTTGCCCCGGCCAGGATACGGGATGAAAAAAGCCCTTCCACTGCTTCATGTCCTGGAACAGATGCTTTAAAAATCTGTCTGGGCAGGGGACTGGAGATGTGGCGATCATCTCCCCTGGCATTTAGTCCGGTGGGGACGAAATGGAGGAGGAGGGGGTGGAGGACATTGGAGCAGAAGCATTGTTGGTGGAAAAGAGTGGATTTTTAACCCGGTGACAAGGGGAGGAGGAGCAGGGCGTGGGGGGAGGTGGATGGGGATGAGGAAGAGAGGGGAGATGACTCCCCGACCGTGGCAGATACGTGGAAAAAGGAGGCAGGGGGCCCCCCCCCGGGGGTTTACTTGTGCAGATGTCCCCCAGCATGCTTTTTTGCCGGGGTAGTGACAGCCCCAAAGTCAGGGGATCGGCAGGGGGGATGATTTGGCTCTCCACCCTATTGGACCCCGTACCCGGGCCAAAAAGGGAGCCCCTTTTTTCCCGGGTTTGAGAGGGAAAAAACAAAATCAAAAACTATAGGGAAATCCCCCGAAAAAAGTTGGCCCCTGCCCATGGCGGCATCGTCCCCCTTTGACAGGTTGAAAGGGGGGTTTTCCCCAGCGCTCCGTATACTTTCCCCGGTGTGGGGGGAAGGGGGGGGGGGGAGGGGCAGTACCAGCTCCATCAGCAGTAACCCCAAGTTGGGGTCCCAAGAGAGCTTCCTTCCCCGCCCGTGGGGGAGGGAAATCACCCGCCCCCCCGCAGCAGGAGGACATGGAGTTCCCGAACCCAAAAGGTTTTGGGCCTACTTGGGCCCGCACTTGCCACCCCCGTTTTGAAAAAATCCGTGGGGCTATGGGCAGGCCCCAAAATGGATGTGGGGCCCCAACTTGCCCAGTTTGCAGTGGGGCTGTCCTGCCCGGGCCCGTAGTGTGGCACAGGGGTGGTTTAGTGCGGCGGGGTCCATTTGTTACCCCCAAAGGGGAACCCGCTTGTCCAAAGGGGAAATGTTGAAGATGCCTTTTCAAGATGAATCAGGGTGGGGGGGGAACCGGGGGGGGAGGGAGGATTTCCCACACCAATGGGCCCTTTGGGTCAGTCGGGTTTTAAACTACCCGCCCCAGCCCCCTATTCTTTATGGGCCCCCCCGGCCCGACCCATCACCCTCTGCTGATAGTTTCTCCCCTCTTTGGGCCCACCACCGTCTTTCCCCGGGGGTGGTATTGCCCCCACCTCAACCCCCTCCCGTCATTGTGCCACTTATGTGCTCTTTCGTGCTGCTGTTGCTGTTGCGTGACATCCACCCCTGTGTCATTGTGCCACTTGCGGCCCGGTACTGTTTTTTCCACCCCCGAATGTATTGTTTCCCCCTTGACCTCATGCTGTTGCTCCTGTTTACCCCCACTCTCTGTTTTGGGGCACTGCCTTTACCCCATGCTGCTGCGCCCTGGACCCCCCCCCCCCCCCCCCCTCTTTAGTTTATTGTGCCGCTCTGTGGGGCCTAATACTATTTTGCCACCTTTCAGAATGTCATTGTGCCACTCTTGACCTCTGCTGTTGTGGCTCCTGTCGTGCCCTCCCACTGTGTCATTGTGCCTGTCTGACCCCATGCTGCTTCCGTGGTGCTGCCCTGCCTCCCCCAAATGTGGCCCACTTTCCGTTTTTGCCACCTCCGAAATTTTTCATTGTGCCCCCTGGTTTTACCCCATGTGGGTGATTTGGCGTGCCGTGCCCCACACTGTGTCATTTTGCCCTGTTGACCATTGCTGCTGCTGTTTTCCCTTTCCCTGCCCTCCCCCACTGTGTATTGTAAACCCCTCTTTGGCCTACTCCCTTTTTTGGGCCAGTCCAGAATTTTTTCATTGTGCCCCTGGGTGAAATCATGTGCTTTCCCCCCGTGACCTCCACACTGTGTCGTTGTGCCAATCTGCGGCCTGGTACGTTTAGCCAACTTCCCGAAAGTCATTGTGCAAAGTTGGGCCCCCATGCTGCTGTGGTGCCCCCGTCACCTCCCCACTCTGTTTATAAAGTTGCCCCTGAAACTCTCGGTTTTTTTTTTTCCCCTTTTGCTGCCCGATTTTTCGGTCCCCCTGCTTCAGTTTTTTTTGGGCAGTTTTGCCCCAAAGTGCCCAAAGGGGATTTTATAGGTGAAGCGTTCTAAGGCGGCGGGTCATGTGCGTTTATACTAAAACAAAAAATTGTATGAAGGGCCAAAAACCCAAACTCCCTCTTGGATATTTAACTGGCACAAAGTTCTACAAACACCCTGCAGGTTGGGGGAGCTGGAAAAAGGGGTTTTTTAAAGTTTATTCGTGCGAAGTAATTCGGACCCAAACGAATTTTTTTCCGGGGGGGGTTTCGGCGAAAGTGACCCCAAAAAAAATTTTTGAGAAATTCGCCCCTTTTTTAAAAAAAAATGTAAAGCCCCCTGGGGGAAAAAGTTTAAATTTAGAAAAATATTCCCTGGGAGATTTAAAACCCCCACTTTTGAAAATCAAAAATTATTATCAAAATGAACTGTAGGTTTTTTTTTCATTTAAAAAAGACCCGTCACCCCGAGGGCCAGCAATCCACATCATTAAATGTGTTAGCAATTACATGGAAGTTGGGTCCATTCTTTAGTTCTCATATATTAAGACTGAATATTTGCTTTAAAAATTGGCAGAATACAATTGCAGGCCATTTGCAGTGCATCCTTTTCAAGTACCATTTCCTGGTTTCAAAAGGGCTGCCTTGCTTTTAAAAGGTTGGGATTGGCGGCTCTAAGCCAGATACCTTTGGGCCCGGGTAGCAGCATTTATCTTTTCTGTCGGATGTCAATTTTTTAAGGCGTTTAATTCTTTTTTTAAAGGGGATTATTGGAGGGATGTTTTTTTTAGCTTTTTAAAAGTGCAAAAGAGGTTTGTTTTTCCCATTTTGTAAAATTAAAATATTTGTGGGTGATAACCAGTTCCCACTTTCTTGATAATACGTGTCCTGATACTCCTTAGCAGAAGTGTTAATAACTTGGGGGATTAAATCTGCATTATTTACTTACCTGTTGAGAGCTAGATTTGCTTAAACTCAGTTTCTGGGAATATGTACATAATTGGGGGTTTTAAATTATGCTTTGGTATAGTTTTTATAAAAAAGGCTTTCGTAAGAGGGGGCCCGGAAAAATCTTTGTTGGTTTTCCCTGCCCCTTTAAAAAGATGATTCACTTAAAATTTAAACATTGATTATTTGACTTTTTTTTTTTGGGGACATTTCCTCATAGGTTCCTTTTTTCCATGCCCGTTTTCAAAAAAGCCCTTAAAATCCCTGCGGAAATTTTTTTGCATCTCATTTGGGTAGACGTTTTTTTTAGAAATGGTTAAAATAAAAAAGTTCCAAAAAATTGGTTAGGGCAATTAAGCTGTTATAAAGGAAAATGGGGGTGAAAACCGTTTTAATTTTAGACAAGGGGGGGGTCCCCTAACATGGAAGTGTCCCCTAAAACCCTTCAAAGTGGAGTGGGATGTTATATCGGCAAGGGGAAAACAACTCCAAGGGGGTTTAAAGGGGCATCAACCAATAAAGTACAAGAACTTGATAGATCTGTTAACCATTTATTTGACACTTTAACCAGGCATGGCCTTCATCAGATAGGACCTAGAGAAATGCAATGTGGCTCCTAGGGAAGCGATACAGCACTTAGTTGCGCACTGCCATGGGTACAAATGGAAAGAGTACTCACCCCATGTGTACTCATGCCAGCATATACCTCAGTGCTGCAATGCTTTTCTAGGAGACACATTGCACTTCTCTAGGTCTCACCTAATGAAGTCCATGCCTGGCCAAATTATGCTTGTTTGTATTCTTTTTAGCACCTCCCTCTCTGAAACTCTTAATCAACACTACTATACCATATGAATATGTTATCTATAAAAACTAAGGCTGTTCCCTGAAGATTTGGAAGATGTGGAAAGGTGGATGCTCTTTACATTATATGTATACTGCTTCTGCCCTGTTGACAGCTATATCCCAATATACTAGACACAATGGGCATCGACTGTTACTCTAAGGTCTCACATGTATCTTATATGTACTAATAACCTTTTCTGTTTGCTTTGTGTTAGCGCACTACTTTAATTTTTTCTGATTGTAACATTTTATAAGCATCATTTATTATTGCTCTACATGTTGTCTAATTTTATTTTTCGGTAACACAACTTCAAACCAAAACTGTATTAAAAAAAATTGTGCTGAATTTCTAACTAACTTGTAGGTAAAGTCATAGTTCCTTTCTATTCTGTTTTTATCCCTGGAAAAAATAGCGCTGGTATTATAAGTTACCACAGAGAGTGAACTGATGTAACAGTAGCTATAGAATCGTTAGAATGAATTCACAGAAGCATATGATAAAGCACATATTTGTCTCATATTGTGCTTGTTACGATTAGAAACTGATATTGTTCTTGAATACGGGCCAACATCTGGATTACAAACATTATGGGCCATATGAATGAAGCAATGTTATACCATTGCACTAAATCCAAGATTGAAATAGATCTGGCACGGAATTTTAATTTGTTCATTTTCTTCCAATTTGTCAGTCCAGAATTATTTAAGATTAATAATAATCCTTCTTGTCAGTGAATAGCACCCAGCTGTTAGCACAATCTGAATGTTGGCGCTGTTCTTGTAGTTTTACCATTTTTGAATTTAATTGATATAAGAAGTTTATTAATTTCTAAAAAGGAAATGTTCTGTTGAAAAATCATCGTAAAGGTAAAATGAAACATTTAAACATTAATAACTTCTAGAAATCAACCAAGAAATAATGAACAATTTTTTGATTTTTACTACATAATATCATGTATTGTGTATATGATATAAATCATGAGCATTCTTAGAAAAACAACTTATATGTATTATGGTAACTCTTAAAATCAGGATTATGCCCTGTGGCTAAATAACATACCATCTATAATAGAAAATTAGAAGTTATGTTTAGAGTATTGGATACAGAAGGATATTTATAAATGGTATTATAGTTATCTTTACTAGACCAAGGTTTTTAGAGCATTTATTGATAAATGAAAAAAGTTGACTATTTTTTTCCAAAGATTTTTTTTTTAAGACAAATAAATAAGAAAAGTACAATCAACCGTTGTGTGTCAATGTCCTTTGGTACATAAGAAATATTGCCAACTTATTGATTCTTATCAAGTTAAAGCATTTAATGTTGATGTTGCGAAGATCAGCACTAGATCACTAACACCATAGGCTATATAAGTGCAAATATCAAATCTTAAAATCAAATTATTAAATAAAACCAGATCATGCGAAGACAATCCGATTGAATATATGACACTAAGGCAGTGGAGTGGGATTGCCACACCATAGACAATGATAAACATCTGCCTGCTGTTCCACATAATAGAAACAATTACATTTGGAAGATCCCTTTTAGCCCCCT
>JAODAL010059939.1:0-21176 GCA_025379985.1 Phyllomedusa bahiana | reverse complement strand
CAACCCAAAGCAGTGTATAGTGGCGCTTCCCTGGGTGCCGCTATACCCCTGCAATTTGGGGAAGTGTGTGTGCTCCCATTCACTTTCACTTTACAATCCCGGGAAAAATGTGTGAACCCAGCCCAAATCTCTTTCCTCTTTTGCCATCATGTCCTTTCATGACGCCACTGCCCAATGCTTCAGTCACTGGAGAAACTTTAGATTTTTTCCCTTCTAATTTTTTCTGTGGGGTCCATATATTTAGTCTTAGGTTAGTTAATTTCTTCAGCACCTGATTTACAAAGATACAAGTGAGTTTACTATTTTTGTCTTTCTGGTATCAAGGAGTCTAGCTTAATATATTTTCTTGTTATTTTTGCAATCTCTTAATAATCATTGGTGATTATGTCAATCCAACTAACCTTAAAGTATCTGGGGGAAAACAAATGCTATTGATGTGACCTATGTTGTGTCAACAGTTATTAGCAATTTCACAAAGATAGTTGATTATTGTATATTCTGGGTATTCCCTTAGTGTCTTATATTTTAATTAAAATATACTGGTGTGTGTGACTCACTTTGCCATATTTCAGTACTGCATCCCTCTCCGGCAGCCTGATCTATGTGATGCTTCTGGGTGATGAAGGGTCCTGTGGACCCTCCTGGCTCAGGGACCTGGTCGCAAGTGTTATCTCTGCGACCCCTGTTGCTAAACCGCTGCATGTAGCTATGCCATTGCTTGGGACATGCTGATTGGGTCTTCAATTTTAACCCAACTAAGGTAATCTGACCTAGAAAGACCCTAGACTCTAAGGTGAGGCAGGTGGAGATATTTTAGATTGTGTACTTCAGTTAAGTTGATTGTGGTTTAAAGAGAACCTGTAACATATATTATGCCACCCTTGCTGAGGACAGCAGAACCTAGTGTCAGACCTGCTGATTCCAGCGCTGTGTCCCTTATTCTGCAAGATGCTTCAGTTGCAGAGCATTTAATGCTCAAATCTGGCAGTTTTCAGCCAGAAAAGAGTCCAGCTTATTCATGAGCAGATGTTAGCCCCGCTCACCAAGGCTAGCTCCACCCACCTGACAGTTATTCACATGTTTCGATCTATTAGAAGTAATAGGTTAATCAGTTGTGAGGTGGGCGGGGCATAAAAACTACTCTTTTCATGACTTTTTTGGCTGGAAACTGAAGATTTGAACTTTAAATACTCTAAAACTATAGCATCTTACAGAATAAGGGACACAGTGATAGAAACAGCAGGTGTGACACTAGCTTGTGCTGTCCTAATCAAGGGGGGCATGATCCATGTGACAGGTTCTCTTTAAGGATACACTTCTCTAGTGAGATCAGTAACAACATATTTCAAAATGGCAACTGTGACATCTAAATAATTTTATATTCTAGAGCCTGGAATTAGATCACTATTTTTTGTGTGACCTTGACTCCAAAACGATATCATTTATGTGTATTTTTAATTTGTTTATCTATAACTCTATAATGTAGACTATAGTTTTACTTTAATATAGAGTTGTCTGATATTCTAGCTGAGCTTGTACTTCATTGACTGCAGAATCACCTATGAATGTGGTAACCATAGTAAATTATTGAATGTCCTTTCGGAGATCTGTGTACTTGAGCATGATATTAATCTAATGAGAAACCACTACACTGATCATCAAGTCAGTCATTACAAAAAAATTAAGAAAAACACAAAATGAATCAATTGTTAACAATAATGTTTTCTCCAATCCAGTTGCTTGGCTAGAACAGGATGGACCGACGAGTAGAGATTTATAAAATGAAATATAAACATTAATTATACAAAATTTTAGCTATATATTGCCCTTTAGTTTTGTTCTATTAGGGGCTATTATTTTTGAAAATGTCAATCAGTACCAAAAAGATCCAAATCAGTGTATTATTTGTCAACTCTGAAGTTACCAATGCACAATAAATAAACTAAGTTGTTAAAGACTAATTTACAGAGGATATAGTTAAAGGGAAAAGAGGTCCATCAAAGCAGTTTTTTCCCCTACTTGTGTACACAAGGTTCTCTAGGTTTTAAACCACCTCTCTGTTGAACTTGCTCTAGCCGGGATGGGGAATGGTCAGGATTGTTACGTCACTCCCGGCAACTCTCTACCATATAAGATATTAAACATTTAAGAATGGATAAATGCAAAAGTTACTAATCATCTGTTCCACTCACTATGATTATTTATTTTGCAATAATAGGAACAGCAGCCAAGAAGGGTGTGTGTGTTCACAGAAAATATTGGGCCCATGATATGAAACTGTCTCTAGATCTGTGCTGCATTTTTCTATATGAATTGAGGTAAGAGGTTTTGCCAAGTGGTTGCGATGGCAGTTGGAAGCCTAATGAAGGCTTCCATAGCTGCCATATTAGAGCTTCTATTATTTTCTACCTTGGGCAGTAAGTAATAAAAGCTCCATCTTGGTACACCCTTATGCATTATTTGTATAATGCCGAAGAGTGTACAAGCAATCAAGCCCTCTTGTGGTCAAGTACCATAGGGGAACTACAAGTATATATGTGAAAATGGAAAAAAAATGTTAAAAGTTTAAAACACCCTGCTTATGCCATTTTAAAAGTGAGAAATGAATTTAAGAAAAGTTAGCAATAATTCGGTTATCTAACACATCCATAGAAGTCCGATCGTTTAAAATATAACATAATTTATCCCGTACACTGAACACCATAGAACAAAAAATTAGAAACTTGTGGGGTTTTTTGGTCATATCATGTCCTCCTAAAAAATTAACTAAAAAGTGATCAAAAAGTTGCATGAAACCCAAAGTCATACCTATAAAAATTTTATTTCCGCCTGTTAAAAATTTAGACCTCACAAAGGTTCATAGGTCGAAATAGTTATTGGTCATAGAAAATGGTGCTCCAGTTATAATATAGAGAATGTTTTTATTTTTAAAAAGGACCAAAGCCCTGCATATTTGTTATCACTGGAATCATACCAACCTACAGAATACAGATAAAAAAACATTCATACTGAAGAGTGAACACCATAAAACAGAACCCCAGCAAGCATGAAGCAAGTATGTGACATCCTTAAAAAGTATATCTTTTCCAACAGAAAACAAACCCTCTGTCACAGATGCAGGTGGTGGAACTGCTAGGTTACCGCAAGGAATGACAATGACCACGTCAGGGAGCCTAAAGAGCACCACAAAATTTACTAGAACCCATTGCTAGTTAAATGGACTTGGCTGTGGCGGACTATTAGGTCACTCACTACATGTAGTAGTTCCTTATGAATTGGCAAGTGTCAAGCCATTAGAGATCATAAAATGTGCTGGCCCTTTAAGTCTCAAAGAAACAGCACACATGCATCCTAGGAAAGGAGTATGCGCATGTTGGGCACAAATAATAAATGGGAGTGAAGCAGGGAGAGGTGAGTAACTGCCAGCAGGGCAGTCGCAGTGGAGAGTGCCAGCACAAGCTCGTCCACTGTCCCGGACACAGGCGATTCGCGGCCCGATGAATTGTGCACACCTCAGTAGTGATATATAGATGGAAAAATCTTGAAAAGTTATTGTCCGGAGGTGAGGAGAAAAAAAATAAAGAGCCAAAAAACTATGACTGGGCTTTGGTAAGGGGTAAAAGGTGCGAAAAGAGAGTTGGTTGGTCTTATGTTGGGGTTAGCAAATAAGATGATGAATGGGGGAAAACCGTCCTTTAAATGACAGTTGAGTGAGAAGAAGAGAGAAGCACAAAGAACTTGTGGTTTAACATGGATCAAAAAGTTATTGGAGTTTAGATCAGAGGATGTTACGGAGGGGGGGTTTCAGGTGTGGGGATAGCCTTATTAATCTTTGTTATTTTTTCGAACTGAATTTGCTGGGCAATGGGCAGCAAGAGAAGTGATAGACAAAGCAGAGAGTTAAAGGAGGAATGAGAGGAGAGGGAGAATAACTCAGCAGCAGAGTTAAAGGGGTTTTTTGTGTTTCTTCCTCGCTACAAGAAGATTGCTTTTCTATGTTTTACAGATTCTTTGCTAAAAGACATGGTGTAAAATAACAAACGCGTCAACTTAGCAATATATGTGTACAGATGTCCTCAACACATTCTAACAGTCCCTGTGCACTAAGCTAATTTGGAGATTATCCCCCTCTAATTACCTTGTTATGGCTGCCATCAGATCCATCCCCTGGCGCGCTAGTAGCCTGCAGACTTTGTACGGTTGTATATCTGCTATGATAGGCTGCCAGCCCTTATGGCGTTCTTGTTCTCTTATTTCCTGCCTCCTCTCTACAGGCCTCTATGTCAGCTCATCACTGCATTAGTAAAAGCCAGGGGTTAAGTGCTGCTGTTAAGCGGAGGTGTAAATTATTTGTCCAATGTAGTTTCAATATACTCGAAACCCCAAGAAATTAGGAATGTGGTTACGATGATTAGATGGAATCGATTACTCTGTAGCGAACGGCTGTAGCGAGACAACCCCTTTTTTAAAGATTATTAGTTTTTTAAACGGTAAAGTATTTGAATGGTATGGGTTTTTGCCAAGAGGCATAGGAAAGCCCACCAGTAGTAGGGGGAAAGTTAATGAGGGCAACCTTCTAGACCTTTTTTGTTTGCTTTGAAAACCTGAGTAGTTGTTAAGTGCAGATTCAAACAAAATGTTTTTTGCAGGCAGCTATTGGAAAAAAAAAAAGACCCCGGTGGTAAGGGCTTAGATCTTAGAAAAGGGCCTTTGCCTCTAGATGTATGGTATATTGAAAAAAAGACAGGGCAGAAACGATTAATTATAGGGCTGGTTTCAATTATTCAGATTGGTTTTCCTGGTTTTAGCTATTGGCACATTAACATGATGCCAACTCCGTATACGCTCTCTGCTTTAGAAGTATGCACTGGCCAATTACTTCCTCTAAAAACATACACTCGCTGTACCGGCCCCCTCTCCATCCACATTCTTTTCCTCTGACACAAAAATATAGAGTGCCGGCAAGATGTTAATGTCTCCACTTCTTCTGCCGAGGTGCGCACATTGCACGCTTGCTAGGGATGGAATGGCTAGGTAATAATTAGCACTCTAATGACAAGTTGGGAGTGCTGTGATTTACCGTGATTTACCGTTCTTTATTTTTGCAGGTGGTCGAGGGGGGAGCATATTTTCCTTCGGCATTATATTGTTGCTTCTGTAAGTATGCACATTATAAATACTCAATGCGTGCTAATGATAAACCTGACTACCGTTTTCTCTTTTCACAAGGCATATTTCGGGCATATTGTAGCCGTAATAATTTAATATGCGTAATGATATAATCATGCCCCACAACGCCCACCAATACACAATGAGTGCTTATTGATTTACTATTTGCAGGAGATGGCAGTAGTAGTATTTGTGACATTATGGAAAAATAAGTGTGCAGCTATTAACTGTGATTGTTTATTTGTTGCCTTATATGTTTTATTGTGTACTATTAATCAGGTACGCGATTTATTCATTAAATCTTGACAATTTGTACAACCATAGAAAAACGCAGACCAAGCCAGAAGCAATTAACCCATGTAATTAGTATGTTATTGCATATGTGGATGTTGTGACATTGTGGAGCTGAAGCCAGTAGAACAGGAAAGAAAACAGAAAACTAGTAGCTAAGGCATTAAAAGAGGAGGGGTAGAACAAACTTAGGGAGAGACACTTTATTGGTTTCATATTCCAATGTGATCATTCATTAAAATCAATCCCTTTTCCCTAATATTGTGATATCAGGATGCTAACCTTTCCTTAAAAATGATCAATGTAGCCATTATTCAAATCTTCAAAGATATATTTGTAAGTATTCGTGTCTGTCACAAGAAACATACTTTATATATCATTATGTTATAAAATAAGTTATCTATATATTTCAGGATTCTCAAGAGTATCTACTTAATCTATTACATATAAGAGAAATTTAGAATCAAAAGCTCCTGACATAAATATAGTTGTGATCAAAAAACCTATTTTTTTCCATTGTATATACGAGAGTGCTAAATACTGTGTAAAAGGATATAGTTTGGGAATTGTTGCACAGTAAGAAAAAAAATGATGCAGTTAAGTTTAAGTTTAATTTTAGCTGTATTTAATTGGGTTCACTGAAATTTCTTAACGTTGAGCTGAATGCCAGAGAGTAAAATTCATAACTGTGATTATTCATTTTTCTTTCCCTTTGTTCTGTGTTATGCTTTAATTTTCTAGAGTTTAAAGCAAAAAACGATAATGTGCAAAAAAAGAACATGAGAGCATATTAATCCAGTAATGGAACACGGGTGACACCCCACTCCTTCAACATGATACCGGCCGCAATTTAAATTTGGGTCGCTGCAGATAGCATAACGAGCTAATTTTAACTTTGTAGAGAAAATTTTATTGATGAAATTAATTATATTAACACAAATGCTCTATTTTGTCTATGTCATAGCATTTTTGCACCTCTTTCTGCTCTTTGTCACATTCCTATTTGTTTTTAGTTATTTCCACTTTTGTATTCCTCTCACATCTGTAAATAGACTCAGTTTTAACAAGCATAATATTTCTTTTTTAGCGCACTTGCGCGCTCTTCTCGCAATAAAGTGCCTCTGCTCTAGACTCTAGAAAGCAGTTTGAATTAGAGATTGGAATATACAATCCATGCAAAGCGCGACTCACACTGGGCTCTTGAACATAACTGCATTGATCTATCGCACTATATTGGACATCTCACTTTATTGTGTCTATTTTGACTAATGGTTCTGCATATTGTGATTGTGCCGCAAACAATTATCCAACTCAACCTCTCAGAAAGAATAAATAACTCAGATTGCATGTGCCTTTTATGAAGTTCTGTCTCTTTAGTAAAAATTAATATATTTGGCTAGTATTCAAGATTTTTGTGGTCTATCCCCTTTAACCTAGACTCCTATCACAAATTTGGATCCGCCTCATTGGACAAAAAGATTACCCAAGGTGACTCTCATTTTGTATCAATTATTAGTGGTAGATAGAATTTTAATTCTTCATTTCTCAAACTTTGACCTCCTATTAACTCTGTTGACCGCTCAGCAGCTTTGTTTTTGTCAGCAAAACACAGGTCACACTCTACTCTTCCTACAACCCTTAGGGATGGACTACCCAAGAAGGGCGACGGTGTTATGGATTTTCTGGGGTCTGGCCTAAATTCCCCTTTTCTATTTTTGTAAGGCTCTTTATGAGAGCACTCAAATGGAAAAAACTTGGAGAAATGATTTATTTAAATGAGAAACCGCCCCAATTTGGTTTGACCTCATCTCTTGAAGTAAAATCAGGGAACAAAATGCATAATAACGTAGAGGGTTTATAATTACTATGAGTATTATTTCTTGTGAGTTATTTCTGCTAGATTATGATAGTTACTGCCTTTAGATATACCTAAGGAAAAAAGTGGGACATTTACCATTACTTAAATATAACTGCACCCACTTTTGGGAACCCCAACCCTTTGTTCCAACAGCCTCAATGGCCTGCTCTGGGGACTAGAATTATGGTGCTCAACCTCCTGCGGAATGTAGCAGGAAATCTCTAAGCTTTCTTTTATATTGCTTTGAACTTGGGGGAAAGAGAAAAAAAGGTAGGACAAAAAAAAAATAGTGACATAAAATAAAATAGGCACCAGTGGGGGCCGCAGGTGCAGGCTGATTGTTCCTGGGACAATTAACAACTCAAAGATCCCAATAGAAGATTAAGGGAAAAATTACACTTATATAATGATTAACAGATTACAATAATCTTACATGCTCATAACAATTAGTCTCTGCAGCTCAACCTCACCGTATCTAACGATATGCACAAGAAAAAACACCACATAGTTATAAATGCTTGGATGAGATTCTTGCTATAGAAGTTTGCTAATCAGAAAAACCAATTAATTATTATCAATACACTCCCAATCCCCTCACTCACACTTAAAAACTTGCTCAGGTGGCTAAATGAATCCTGTGGGTACAAAAGTATTAGATATAAGCGCGCAATTTAATAATCTACATTTATCTGGGTTGCGTTTGTGTTGTATGTGCAAACGTCCAAAGGATGGGTCACCATGCGGCTACAGCACTCCATTGTGACGCCACCATACTAACAGATTTGGCAGGGCTGACCCAGCACCCCCCGGGATCCAACAATAGGGAAACACAGGTCACCTGTCAGCACACCCCAGCTATGTTTGGAGGAGATAAAAAATGTCCATACTGGAGAAAAAAAATGTTGTTAACATATGATGGTGTTTAGTTTGGTACCAGTGCGGGGCCCCATGAACTACGGCAATATGTATAGATATGCTGATTGTTTCTGTCAATACACGGAGGCATCAAACCAGTCACCGCCCCCTCCGCCCCCCCCATCTTGCCGCTTGCAGGAATTCTGTGCCAGGCTATCCGAACAAGGTTCCCTAAAATGGTCATATTCTGCTTACTTTGTAGGTATTTTATGACGCTTCTAGGTAGGTGATATAAATGTAAAATGTTCAGTACTGTACTGCTTTATAGTACTGTATTGACGAGCAGCACAATTTAATAGATTCGCTGAGGAGATCTTGTTCCCTGACTTATGGAAAGGCAACAAGAAGGTAAAAAAAAATTGTGATAGAGAGTTAAAAATAAAAAAGTATTAGGAGTGAGAGAACATGAAATAAAAAAAGAAAAAAAAAAGAGAGTAAAAAACACAAATATACAAAATAGAATAAAACATGTACAGCGCCCCCCCTCCCTTACCACATTAGCAAAAAACGCCACCAATTCACCCGCTCAAATAATAAGGAGAAAAAATATAAAAGTACACTATTTGGTCTCGCCATAAATCGCGTATCAACCTGATCTAGCCTACTAATCTGTCCTGTTATTTAACCCACATGATGAATGCCGTAAATAAAAAAAATATATATATATGTGGAATAAAAAGTGATCAAAGAAAGGTAATATATGCCAGTAGGGACAAGTGGGAAAACAAGGTAAGTTTAATCCCGAATAAAAAAAAAAAAAAAAATGCCCTTTGACTTGGTCTGAAACAGAATAATAAAAAAGAAAAAAGTTTATCTAATAGCTATTAGAAAGATAGTGAATATGCATATAACATTGCTTTACACAAATTAATATACTTTTTTTTTTTTCAGAAGTGCTTCCAACATAAATAATTATAGAACTTTCATTTGAGGGTAAATATTACTGGTACCAATAGAATTTGGGTGCGTATCTACTGTGTAAACCTAAATGTCATTCATATAAGATTCGCTTGGTGTGCAGCTCTCCTGTTGAAAAACTAAAACAATACCATCCCCCAAAATTACCTATAAGTTTTCTTTCATTCCTGTCTCCCAAAAAAAAAAATAAAAACTGATTTAAAAGTTTTTGTCCCCCTCCCCCCAGAAAATCCGGACTTCCATTTATCAATGTCGGATTCATCCCGCAAAAAACAAGGCCCCACTCACATAGCTCTTGTAATCTATATCAAAAATTAAAAATTTGTGCCAATCAGACAATGGTAATGCAAAACAATGTTTTATTTTTTAAATATAAATGTTTTTATTGTGTATAAGCAGTAGAACATAAAAATGTATACAAATTAGGAATTGCAATAATATTATTAATCTGCTGAGTAAAGTTAACATGTCATTTATACTGCACTTTGACCTATGTAAAAAAAAAAAGCAAAAAAGCAATACCAGGAATGTTGCTCATCCTGCCTCACAAAATCGTAGATAAAAAGTGATCAAAGCATCATATGAACCCCAAAATGGAAGCAATGAAAAATACAGCAATGAAAAATTAAAAAAGTTATGACTGTATGACTATGACAACATAAAAATGCAATTTTTTACAAACACGTTTCTATCATGTAAAGAAGTAAAACATTAAAAAGTATATAAAATAGATATAGATATTGTTTTAATTATTTCGACCAGCAGAGGATAGAGAAAAGAAGATGGATAGGACCCAATCCCATAATGATGTGCATGGCAAGAGATTCATAGAACAATTATCTAATGTGGTTCGATTTGAAGAATGAAAATTCTTACAATGCATCTATTGAAATGCAAAATATACAGATTAATCGGATTAAAAATGTTGATTTTTACCCTATACAATCTAGGGCTCCAGCTATGGATGAGTTTCAGAGGCTTGTGGAAGGGGAGTTGAAAGAGCTGTATACCACACCTGCCCGATATGATCATAATTTAATATACAAGGAGAAGAGTCCATGGAAATAGTTACAACAGAATTCACATATTGTAGTGACATTTTCGAAAAGGGTTTACGTTTCTGTTTTAGATAGTGGTTTATATCTGAAAGAAATTAATGCCATGTTGACTGATAATATTATATATAAACCATTAGAAAGTGATCCCACAGAGTTGTTTGGGAAACAATTGGATAGATTAATAGATGAAGGTTTTAGGAGTATTTTTGATGTGAGAACGGGGGTATAGGGAAAATACCCTAAAACCTCTACAGCATTCCCAAATTTCATAAAAACGTTTTTTCCCCCCTTCCCTTTCGTCCAATAATCTCTTGTATAGGATCGATGTTTTTAAATATTAGTGAGTGGCTTGATGCCCATTTTGCAGTCTTTGGTCGTAAGATTCCCGAGTTATCTTAAAGATTCTCGTGAAGTACTTCTTTATGGATAACATCAAATGGCAATCTGATTATAAATGGCTATCTTAGACATAGTTTCTTTATACACATCTATTCCTCATCATCAAGCCATCCTTTCTGTTACTCATCATTTAAATAAATGTACCAGATTTAGTCCAGAGTTGAAGGAATATATTATTATGGTTTTAGAATTTCTTCTGTGTCATAATTATTTTTCTTTCAACCAAAATTTTTTCTTACAAAAGCAAGGGTGCCCTATGTGGTCATGTTTTTGTCCTTCATTATCTAATTTATATGTTAGTTGTCGGGAAGTAGAAATTTTAAAATACTCAGTTTCCCAATCCTTTTGGTTTGATGTCTTCGGGACGGGAATACATTGACGATACCCTGCTTGTATGGAGGGGTCCTGTATCTGCTGTACCGGGATTCATCAGATACATTAATGATAATTATTTTAATTTATCTTTTACTTTTGAAATACAGGATTCTCGTATTTCTTTTTCGGATATCTTTTTGGAGGGTGATCCTGTCACAGAAAATACTAAGACATGTTCATATAGAAAGGCTATATCAGGGAACTCAATCTTACATGCATATAGTTGCCATTCATCCCATGTTATTCAGAACTTACCCATTGGGGAGTATATGAGGGCAAGGAGGAATTGCAACCAGGATGAGGATTTTGGTAGAGAGGAAATTCAAATTACAAAAGGGTTATCTGAAAGAGGTTATAGCAAGAGGATTTTGCAAAGAGCAATTGCTAAGTTTGACGGTAGAAATAGACGTGATTTGATATATGGAGTGAAATCATATGATACCAGCACTTATAATTCTGAGATATATTTTTCTACCAAATATATAGCTATTATCTTAAATAATATAATAAGAAAATATCTGCCGGTTCTTATGGTTGATCCTATCTTGAAAGAGATTTTGGAAAGGAGGGGTAGCTTTTTATTAAAAACCCAAAATTTGGTAATATCAATTCCCCAAATCTATTTCTGGAGAATAAGGGATGATCAAACACATGGCTTGATTGTAAGGGTAATTTTAAATGGGGTAAGTATCGCTGTAATGCTTGTCTTTATATGTCTAAGATGACGCATTTTTCATCCGCAGTGACTAGGAAAGAGTCTTGTATTCAGTCATTTAACAACTGTCGTAGTAAATTTGTCATTTATATTTGGTGAACATCTTGCAATACACAATACGTAGGTTGCACCACAAGGTACTTTAACATTAGGATATGTGAGCATATCTATGACATGATACATGTTCATCATGTTTCAGGTGTTTCCAAACATTTTTGTGAGGTGCATAACGGAAATTCCTCCACTCTGAAGGCAAGCATTATAGAATGTTAACATGCCGGTCAGGGGGGGTGATTGTAGAGGTACACTTAAAAATCATGAAGCTTTCTGGATTTTAACTTTAGACACGAGATATCCTAATGGATTAAATTACCGGACAGATCTTATGTATATTTATTAGAATATTATGATGTTATTAGTAGGTATTTGTGTGTGTTTATGTCGTTCTCCTTATTTATTGTCCAGTGTGTCCCTTTAGGGATTAATACACAGTTGTTCACTTTCAACTTATTATGATGTTACTTAAGGGAGTTCCCTTGTATACAGCATTATGGTCACGACTAAGAGCCACTCTTGTTTTGGGCTTGAAACGCGTGGACAGTATGTCAAATTGTGTGTGTTCTTTTTGACTTTTAGTCATGTTTCTATCATGAGTCTACAATAAAGTGCAGTTTTTCATGATTCAACCTGTGCTGGAGGAGGTTTCAACAAACATTTACGTGGTCCATCTACAGCCGGATGGTTCTTTTTCTTACGTGCATTGGGAAGCATATTGGGCATAGATCTTGCAACGAGCCGATGATTAGTTTAGCGGGTGAGCTGATTTCCTTTATTTTTTATTATCATGTCATTTATGCAGCATGGCAAAAGCTGTAAAAATGAAACCCAATTGCAGATTTTTTTTTCATTTCCACGGTCCAATGCTAAAAAACCTGTGAAACACCTGTGGGCCCGAAATGCACAATACACCCCTAGATGAGTTCCCTGAGGGGTGTTGAATCCAAAATGGGGTGACTTCTGGAAGATTTTACCTGATCTGGTACTTTCTGGCCCGAACCCCTTCCACTCAATGAGGAAAGTTGCTTCCCCCGAACGTCTTCATGGCCAGGATCTCCTTTATAGTATAGACATTGGTGGTATCGGCTTCCGAAGCAGGAGAGACGACCTTCCGAGAGAAACAATTCAGGATAAGTGGTTTCAGCAGTGATATGTGGAAGGAGTTCACAACACACATTGTGGGAGGAAGTCGGAATTTATAGGCCATAGGAAATGGGGTCCCAGTTTGTTACTGGGAATCTTTAGGTTAATGTATCTTGTAGACAGCCAAACTCTGTCACCAGGAGTGAAGGATGGGGGAGGCCTCCTTCTCTAATCTGCTTGCACCTTCATTTGGGCAGATGACCATTGAAGAGACTTAAGGGTGTCATTCCAGATGACTGCAAGATCATGTACCAGGTTATCCACAGCGGGAACACAGGAGGACAAGCCATTGGGAGCGGTGGGTGGGGATGTTGTCCGTACACATTGAAGAATGGAGAGGCGCCCGCAAACTCCAAATCCAGGCAGTTAAGAGAACTCCGTCCATGGCAACAGACTGGTCCAGTCATACTGATGCGCTGACACAAAATGGCGTAGGTAATTGCCCAGGATTTCGGTTGACCCTCTCTACTTGCCCATTAGTCTGAGGATGATAGGCCAAGGAGAAGTCCCACTTTAATTTGTAGCAGGGAGCATAGGGCATGCCAAAACTTTGACACAAACTGACCCCCCTGATCCAAGACTAAATATTGAGGCAGTTCATGCAGCCGGAAGATGTGCTGGATGAAAAGACTGTCAAGGCATCCTGCAGAGGGCTAACCGGGCAACGGGATGAAATGTGACATTTTAGAATCTGATGGTATTACCGCAGGAGGGTGGAAGGTCGGTGATGAAGTCCATGGCTATATGGTTCCACGGGTTCTTTGGAATAGGCAAGGGTTGTAGCAGACTCACCAACTTGAGTCGAAACGTCTTTTTGTGAGCACAAGTGGTATAAGATTCCACAAATTCTTTAATATCTTTAACAAGATTTGACCATCTATAAAAGTAATTGACAAGATTTTCGTGCACTGGAGTGTCTGACCACCAGAGAGCAATTTCCCCACTGTAGGATTATCTTTCAGAGTGCTGGGAGCATGTTCATCTTTGCTGAAGGAACGCTTTTGAGGCCTACGAGAGATGTGGAGATCAGCCACTCAGGAGGGATGATGTGTTGAGGTGTTCCCTCTTTCTCTATAATGTAAGAAGCACGAGAGAGGGCATCGATGTTGATATTCTTCTCTGCTGGAACAGAAATGGATTAAGAAATCGAACCGAGAAAAGAAGAGGGACCACCTGGCTTGATGTGGATTTAGTCACTGCTCCGTCTGGAGGTGCAAGGGATCTTTATGGTATAAATAGGAGATGGCGCCACTCTTTAAAGGCCAGCTTGTTGGCCAGTAATTCTCGATCTCCGATGTTGTAATTCTTCTCTGCAGGAGAAAACATCTTAGAGAAGAAACCACATGTACAGGTCTTGCCTTTGGGGCCCTTCTGAGTGAGTACCATCCCAGTCCCAACGGAAGAGGCATCAACTTCTAGGGAAAAAGGTATCTGGTTGAGACAGGATGGGTGCAGAGGAAAAAACACTGACTTTAACCTAGAAAAGGCTTCTTTGACCACTAGTGGCTAGAACTTAGGGTTACCATTCTTCCTGGTGAACGCCACAATCGGCGCCACCAATGTAGAGAAATGTGGGATAAACTGGCGTGAATAATTAGCTAAACCCAGGAAACACTGTATCGCCTGGAGACCGATGGGCTGTGGCCACTGCAAGATGGAAGACAATTCAGCGTGGTCCATCAGCAGACCTTTGTCTAAGATGATGTACCCGAGAAATGGAAAACTGGTCTGGTGGAAGAGGCACTTTTCCAGCTTGGTGTTTATGTGGTTATTTTGTAGACGCTTCAGTACCTGGAGCACATGGACCCGATGGGACTCTTGGTCAGGTGATAAAACCAGTATGTCATCCAAGTAGATAACTACCCACAAATACAGGAGGTCTCTGAAAATGTAATTCTCGAATTCCTGGAAAACCATAGGGGCATTGCACAGACCGAAGGGCATAACCAAATATTCAGAATGTCCATCTTGGGTGTTGAAGATCATTTTCCACTCATCTCCTTTATGGACCCAAACAACATTATAAGCCCCCCAGAAGTCCAATTTGGAAAAAATTCTGGTGCCACAGAGTCGGTCAAAGAGCTCTGTGATTAAAGGTAGTGGGTACTGGTTCTTCACAGTTATCTTGTTGAGACCACAATAGTCTATACAGGGGTGCAGCGAACCGTCCTTCTTCTCAACAATGAAGAACCCGGCACCAGCAGGAGAAGTAGACTTGCGGATAAACCCCTTCAGGAGGTTCTCTTGTTTGTAGGCCGACATGTCCTGAGTCTCCGGTACAGACAACAGGTAGATTCTGCCCCGGGGAGGACTCCTACCGGCCAGCAGGTCTATGAGGCAGTCATAAGGACAGCGAGGTGGAAGGTCTGCTTCTCGGAGAAAATGTCCACAAAGTCCTGGTATGGAACAGGAAAACCAGGCAGAGGCTCAGAGGACATTAGTGACAAAGTGGGGCGCACCGGGCGTGGTGCCACCAAACAGCGAACAGGCAGTCTTGTCCCCAACATGTGACTTCTCCCATCTTCCAGTTAAGCGTAGGGGCATGGCACTGCAGCTACGGAAGTCCCAGAAGAATTGCCGAGAAAGAACGGGGTAACACACAGACTGCAATCTTCTCCTTGTGAAGCGCCCCCAAATGAAGAGACACTAGTTCAGTGCGACACTCAATGGAGTCGCCTAGAAGTTCACTGCTCACGGAGAAGATGACCAAGAGCTTGAATAGGCAGACTACCAGGAGGCGATAGTTAGTTACCAGGGAAGCGGCTGATCCCAAGTCCAGAAATGCGGCAACTTGGAACTGAATATCAGATCCGGACAAGATTTGCACCAGTATGGTCAAACGTGGAGAGGGATTATTCACACCTAGACTCCACGTAGCCTAGGTATCTGCATTTCCCGGACATTGCGGATGGAGCGGGCAACCATTGTGATAATGCTCAGGACTGGCTCAATAGAGGCACAAATTCTCCTGGCGTCGCGGCGACCATGGTTGCTGAGTCTGGTGGGCTCTGTCCACTTGCATTGGCAAGGAGCAACAGAGTCAATGGAGGCATTTGAAACACTGGAGCTAGACGGGGTATATGGCGCGACTGTACCGGTTTGCGTTCTTGGTGAAGTTCTTCCTGTCTCTCGGTAAATCGCACATCAATGCCGGTGGCCAAGTAAATAAGGTCACCCAAGGAAGATGGAAGATCCCATGCGACCAGCACGTCATTTACTCTGCTGGAGAGACCCCTATTGAACGTGGCACAAAAGGCAGCGTGGTTCCAAGACAATTCCGAGGCCAGAGTATGGAACTCCGACAGAGGAGTTCCCTTGATGTAGGTTCAGGAGCACTGTTTTGGCAGAGGACGTACGTGCTGGTTCCTCAAAAACACAGCGAAATTCCGCTAGGAAAGCTTATAGATTAACTGTTACTGAAACGCTCCTGTCCCAGAGGGGAATGGCCCAAGCCATGGCTTTCCCGGAGAGAAAGCTGACCACAAACGCCACCTTGGACTGTTCGGTCGAGAACTGGTTGGCTATCAGTTCCACATGCATGGAGCATTGGGTAATGAACCCCCTGCAGAGTTTAGGGTCCCCATTCAACTTCGTTGGCAATGACGACCGGAGCTTGTTGTCGACGTATGACACTGGAGTCACGGCCACTGAAGAGGCCACTGGAGAAGGTTGCGGCTACTGCTGGGCGGAGAGGAGCTGTTGCATCATGGCGAACAGTTGGTTTAACAGCTACACCTGTTGCACAATCTGCTGCTACTGCTGGGCCACAATGGTGGTGAGGGCCACGACGCTTGGCAGAGGCACCTTGGTGGGATACATGGCCAGATCTTGCTGTAACGGCCAGGAGTGGAAGCGGTGGTAAAAGCCACACCAGGTAGCGGAATCTAAGTAAGTCCCAGTATTCACCAGATCCCGCAGCAAGTCCAACCTGCCTTGTGGCGGGCTGTGGTGAATACTGGGGGTCATACCAGGTTGCTACCCCTGAAGCAACTTGCTTGTCGGGAATAGACAAGTGAGTCAGGACACATGGCAAAGGTTCATGGTTGAGGGACGGAAGCAAGCAGTACGGTACACGAAAACACTAGCAATGATTTTGGAAGTACTTTCTCAGTAAGCTCAAGGGCACTAAAGATCCGGCAAGGGAATCAGGAAAGGGCAGGGTTAAATAGGGTCAGCGTTCAGTGATCCCCAATCACCAGTGCTATGGCCCTTTAAATTTAACAGAACCGTGCCCTAGGGAGTGGGGACATGTGCGCTGGCAGGCAGAGACTTTGGCAGGAGCACAGACAGGTGAGTAGCTGCAGGACGGGCCTGTGGCACCGCTCGCCACCGGGACACGGATGCGCTTGCAACCCGATGTGAGGGTCGCAGCAATCCCCGTGACAGTGACATCATTACACCACCTCCCTGCTCCCTCCTGAGTCATCATCATCATCATCATTATCATTCTGTGTGAGCAGGGAGATGATGTCACAGCTCTGCAGACCTCCTGCAATGGTCAGTTCTCATATCTGCAGATCTGTCACCTCCCTCCTCAAGCAATCATTGTAACCAGAACACCTGCATTGGTGTAAACAGTCATACATGCAGCCTCCTAATGTTACAGAAAGTGAAACCTTGTCATTGTGTCTAGCAGAATGTATTATATGTGTGTTATATGGGTGGTAGGAGTGAATCTAGCATTTCCCAGAACCTTCACATCAGAGCTGTCCCTGGAAGCAACCTTTAGTTTCACTTTGACACAGCTCAGAGGGGAGTGATCACAGAGAGTGCAGGCAGCCAATTCTAGCACAGGGGACATGTCCCACACAGGGCTGAACTAAATATCAGACAGCCAATCAGAGCAAAGGGGACGTGACCTGACCCGCAAACTGCTGATTTAGCTCTAGACACTCACAGATTAGCTAATAGCTGCTATACTAAATGATTTAGGTAATGCAAACCAATTGCAAAAGTGGTTATGTTTACTGTCCCCATCATTACAGATATGATCTCTGTAGCAAGGAAACACCTTTAAGTTGTATTTTCTTGGTAACATCTACTGTGTTCAATGAAAAAATAGATTAAAGTTGAAAATCTGCAAAAATAAAAGCTTTAACACACTTCCTAAATGCTGTTTTAAATACCTTAAAGGGTGCATTTTTCTAGATGGAGGGTGTCTAACACACATACAAAATTTTCTAAAACAGCAAAACTATTTCATGACAACATGCCTACCCATACAGTGCAAGCTGCAGACGCTGTTGTGTGAGACTGCCAATTTCAGGAAATTAATCATCCATCATATAGTCTAGGCTACCTACCTGTTCTGTAAAAAAAAAATCTTTGTGCATTTAATAAGTTCATTGCTTTATATCAGTACTGAGAATTTATTGAACACCCCTCATGCTTACCTACCTGTCTGCTTTTATTGGTGCTCTGAAAAGCCCTGGAATCTGCTCCTAGTACCTTTGGGTTCTGGATCCAACACATCGTAGGTGCTCGCTCACCATTCTGACAGGTAGGTAAGTTTAACTTTAACTTTTTTCCACAGCCTGGCCCCATTTATAATTAATTTTAATAGACTGGACAAACCTTTAAAGCAGTTATGGCACAACCAGGGAATATGCCGGGGGTGGGGTTGAATTGGAACCTGTCTTCTGTGGGCATAGATTTAGCGCTTTTAGTACAAAGCGGCACTTTAGCTCGGGAAACCCATTTTTTTAAGGGGCTACCTGTTCCATAGTAATGTGCCTAAATTTTGCCGACAAAAGATAAAATGGTAGCTTCGTATATTTGTAGTGCACACACCTCCAGCATGCCCCCCGATCTAGGCGCATTACAAGTGCCGGGGGGACTTTAACCCCCTTTATTGGAGTCCATCTGGTTAAAAATATAGCGAACGCTAACGTCGCCTTTGCTATCTACTAAAATGATCATTGCAAAGGAAAGCAATGTTCTGTCATATTTGTCAAACCCATAATTGCCAACTTTTGAAATTGAAAGAGCAGGAGACTGTAGAGGGCGGTGCGCTCCCCGGACCGCGACAAAAATGTTCATGGACAAAGCTATCTTTCGGTGTGCCACGCCCCTTAAAAAGCCACACCCAAAATCCCCCTAACTGATAACGCTTTGGAAATAAGCCAGGTAGATGGGCCCCATAACCAGGGAGTAGCCCCCCATAACCAGGTGTCCCCCCTTAAAAGGGAGGTAGATTACCCCTTGTAGCCAAAATGATGCCCCTTGTAACAGGTAGATGCCCCCCCGTAGCCAGGTAAGCCCCCTTGTAGCCAGGGAGACCCCTCTGTACCAGGTAGAGCCAAATTTTTGCCAGGGAGATGCCCCCTTTTTTAGCCAGGGAAAATGCCCCCCTTTTTTAGCCCGGAAAGGGCCCCCCTTTGTTAGCCAGGTAGAACCCCCCTTGTTCCAGGTAGTGCCCCCCAATTTTTAGCCATAGATGCCCCCCCTTTTTTGCCAGGTAGATCCCCCTTTGTTACCAGGTAGAGCCCCCATTTTAGCCAGGTAGTGCCCCCTCTTTTGCCTGTTTGTGCCCCCCCCATTGTAGCCAGGTAGTGCCCCCCCCCTTTATGCAGGGGCCCCCCTTGTAGCCAGGTAGTGCCCCCCCCTTTTTCCAGGAGCACCCATTGTAGCCAGTAGTGCCCCCTCGTTGCCAGGAGACTCCCCATTGTAGCCAGGTAGGCCCCCTCTGTTGCCAGGTAGGCCCCCCCCATTGTGCCGGTATGCCCCCTCTGGTGCCAGGTTTAACCCCCCCCCCTTTTACCGGTAGTGCCCCCCTGTTCCAGATGACCCCCCCCCATTGTAGCCGGGATTCCCCCTCTGTTGCCAGGAGACAACCCCCAATGTACCAGGAGTGCCCCCTCTGTTGCCAGGTAGATCCCCCCCCTTTAGCCAGGGGATCCCCCCATGCTAATAAAAAAAAAAATAAAAGCACTTACCCTCACCAGGCTCCTGCGCTCCGGACATCTCAAAACCCCACTAGTGTCTCAGCGGCGGGGGGGTGAGTGCAGCCGCGCTCCTTTCCCCCCGCGACATGGGTGTATGTACAGCGCACAAAAACCGGGCAACAGGGGGAGAAGGGAGGAGGGGAACATCCCTCCTGCCTTCTTCCTGTACTGTACTGACTTTTGGGGGCTGGGCTACGGGGCCCCACAAGTCATTTAAACTCGCCGGGCGGGAGAGGGCCGCTGCGGCCGCTTCACCTGCCTGTAGGAGCGGCCCGGCGGCGCTAGAGTAGCGCACCAGCGCTACTCTTGCGCCGCGGTCCCCCCGCTGCCTGCTGGTGGTGGGAGGAATGCCAACTCTGCCGGGAGGGCGGGGGGGACCCCCATTAGCGGGACCCCCCCCGCCAAAAGCGGGAGAGTTGGCATGTATGGTCAAACCCATACTCCTGATTGCATCTACATGTCCTTCAGACAACTATGCTGACAATTATGCTTGCAAAAAAAAAAGAAGAAAAGACATGTCTAAATAAAGTTGACTGTTTTAAATCCCCACAGATTGATAATGAAGGGTTAACAACCAAGTTATATATAGTCAGGGTAATTGCCACTCAATGATAAAGTCAAACAAGATGATAGGAGAAAAACAGCAACAGCAGTCTTGTCACCTAGCAGAGTGTTGACCCAACACATCAGGAAAGGACGTGTACACAGGATAAACAATGGCTGGTGTCAGAAGTGCAAGCCTTCTGATTGTGAAATGCGTCAATACTAATTCAATTAAACAAATTCCAGATATACATTCTCACCTGCATAGTTTACAATACAGTGACACTCTGAACTTTAAGTTTTGTCATAGGACCGTTTACATCTAGCCTAACATAACAAATAAGTAGATAATGTTAGGGGATGTTCACACGACATTTATTATGTGTTTGGGTAAGTTTTTGCTCAGTGTGATTTACCTTGATTTCAATGTAAAACACGCATTGTCGTTCAGATGATATGTGTTTTACATACGTCTTTCGGATGCGTTTAACAGATCTGATCAAAGAATTGACAATTCTTGATCCGTTTTATGCATTAAACACCCTATATTAACCCCTTAAGGACCCAGCCTGTTTTGGCCTTCCTGACCCAGCCCTATTTTTGAAATCTGGCATATATCACTTTATGTGAGAATAACTTTTTGACACTTTTACCTAGCCATGTGATTCAGAGATTGTTTTCTCGTGACACATTGTGCTTTAAATTAGTAAGAAATTTTTATCCATACAATCCTTGTTTGTTTGTGAAAAATATCAAAATTTCATGAAAATTTGGAAAAATTTTCGATTTTG
>JAODAL010059938.1:0-21177 GCA_025379985.1 Phyllomedusa bahiana | reverse complement strand
TCCCGGGGCCGGTTTCTTCTTTGTCAAAAAGAAATATGGAACTCTCCGGCCCTGTATCAATTATCGGGGACTGAATAAAATCCCCATAAAAATCGATACCCCCTGAATCTGATCTCTGAGCTGTTTGATCGCCTGCGTGGCGCAAAATTTTTTTTCCAAGTTGGATTTACGCGGAGCATACAACTTGATTCGTATCCGTGAAGGCGACGAATGGAAGACGGCCTTTAATACCCGAGATGGCCACTTTGAATATCTCGTCATGCCGTTTGGCCTCTGCAACGCTCCGGCGGTGTTCCAGAACTTCGTCAATGAGATCTTCCGCGACCTTCTCTACGTCTGTGTTATTGTCTATCTGGATGACATTTTAATCTTCTCTCCGGATCTAGAGACTCACCGCCACCACGTCCGCCAGGTGCTCAGACGTCTCCGTAGCCACCAGTTATATGCCAAACTGGAGAAATGTTTGTTTGAACGCACCTCGTTGCCCTTCCTAGGGTACATTGTCTTGGATCAAGGTCTCAGATGGATCCCTTCTAGCTTTCAGCGGTCTTGCAACGGCCTCGACCAGTGGGTCTCCGGTCCATCCAGCTCTTTTTGGGGTTCGCGAACTATTACAGACAGTTCATCCCGCAGTTCTCCACACTCGTGGCCCCGCTGGTGGCCCTTACGAAGAAGAATGCTAACCCCAAATCCTGGCCTCCAGAAGCCCAAGAAGCCTTTGATCGTCTTAAAGCAGCATTCGCTTCGGCTCCTGTTCTGTCTCGCCCGGACCCGCAGCGTCCGTTTGTCCTAGAAGTGGACGCCTCCTCAGTAGGTGCCGGCGCTGTCCTCCTTCAGAAGTCCTCCTCTGGGAGACTGCGTACTTGCGGCTTCTTTTCCAAGACCTTCACCCCAGCCGAACGAAATTACACGATCGGTGATCGCGAACTACTGGCCATAAAGTTAGCCCTAGAAGAATGGCGGCACTTGCTGGAGGGGGCTCGCCATCCCATCGAGATCTTCACCGATCACAAAAACCTTCTTTATCTCCAGTCTGCTCAACGACTGAATCCTCGACAAGCCAGGTGGTCGCTCTTTTTCGCCCGCTTTGATTTTCTCCTTCACTTTCGGCCAGCTCAGAAGAACGTCAAGGTGGACGCCCTCTCTAGATCCTCGGACACTGTGGGCCTAGAGCCGACTCTGCAGCACATAATTCCTCCAGAACTTCCCTCACGGGGGCCACCGTGGATCTTCAACATCTACCTCCTGGGAAGACCTACGTCCGTCCCTGCCATGCGGCCTCGAATCCTTAAGTGGGGACATTCTCACGAACAGCTGGTCCATCCTGGAGTACATAAGTCCCTCAATTAATCTCTCGCTACGCTTGGTGGCCCAGCCTCGCTCATGTTAGAGACTTTGTCCTGGCCTGTACCTCTGTGCCCGTAACAAAGTCCCTCGTCTCAGACCCGGGTCTGCTTCAGCTCTCCCGGTGCCAGAAAGACCTTGGTCCCATATAGCCATGGACTTTGTTACAGACCTCCCGGCCTCCTCTGGTAACACGGTCATTTGGGTGGTGACCGATAGATTCTCGAAGATGGCTCACTTTGTTCCCCTGCCCGGGTTACCCTCTGCTCCTCAGCTGGCCCAGCACTTTTTCCACCACATTTTTCGGTTACACGGTCTTCCGTTGCATATCGTCTCGGATAGGGGGGTCCAGTTTGTTTTTAGATTCTGGTGGGCTCTTTGTGGTCAGTTGCAGATTCAGCTAGACTTCTTGTCTGCTTACCACCCTCAAACTAACGGGCAGGTAGAGAGGGTTAACCAAGTTTTAGGTACCTACCTACGACATTTTGTATCCGCCCGTCAAGATAATTGGTCCGACCTCCTCCCCTGGGCGGAATTTTCATATAATTCTCTAGACTCGGAATCCGCTGGAGCCTCTCCTTTTTTTGTCGTGTTTGGGCTACATCCCCGCCCGCCTCTCCCTCTGGCTACCTCGTGTCATGTTCCTGCCGTGGATGCCCAGGTGCGTGACATCAAGGCACTCTGGCAAGCCACACGACAGGCCCTTCTACGGGCCTCCGCTCGCACCAAGGTCCAGGCCGACAGGTACCGTAGACCTCCGCCTCTATTTAAGCCAGGTGATAGAGTTTGGTTGTCCGCCAAATATATTCGTTTCAATGTGCCCAGTTATAAGTTAGTATTTGGGCCCTTTTGTGGTTTCTTCGGGAACTGAACCTGGTGTCCTACAAGCTCCGCTTGCCTCCTACTCTGCGTATCCCGAACTGCCTTCCATGTTTCTCTCCTCAAACCTGTGGTGCTGAATCGCTTCTCCCGTGGATCTGTCTCGCCTTCTCCTGTGGCCGACTCTGATAACATCTTTGAGGTCAAGGAGGTGCTGGCGGAGAAAACAGTGAGGGGGAAGCGGTTCTTTCTTATTGACTGGAAGGGGTTCGGGCCGGAGGAGCGCTTGTGGGAACCTGAGGCTAATCTGTCATCTGACCTCCTCTCTAAATTCCGTAAAAAGAGGGGGAGCCCTTGAGGGGGTGGCGGGGGTGCGCGGCTGCTGCAACTTCCCCTGTCCCCGGGGGCCCCGGAAATTTGTCCTTCCCTCCACGCCCCTTCGCTGTGCTCCTCCCTGCCCCGGCCCAACCGTGGGGTTACGCTGCTTGGGGGCGGGGCCCCAAAAAAAAACGGTGGTCTGGTTTTAAAAGGGGCCCAGCGCCCCGGTAATTAATAAAAATGTGGGCCCAAAAAAAAAAAAATGGTTTTTAAAAAGGTATACGTTTTGCACCCCTCTCCCAAAAATTGGGTTGGTGTGGGGTTAGCTTGTCTGAAAAGGTTTGGAGTTTTTTTGTTTTACCGTTTTTTAACAGTCCTTTCCCCGGTACTTTTTCCTGCCCTTTGGGCTTTTTGGGCCCCCTTGCCCGGGCCCGTCTGCCGTCTCTGCCCACAAAAACCTCTGCCCCCTGCCCTGCCTCCGGCTATCCCTGGACAACGTCTCGGGATTTACAAATTCTGTAAGCTTTCCCTGGCCCCCATCGAAAGCAAGTCACTTTGGGGTAGCGATTTGGTACCCTCACGTCGCAGCAAGCCCACCCCGTTTTGGGGGGCCCTTGGGAATCCCGGGGGGCTACTTGGGACTCCCCCCTGGGTTGTTTAAAATATCTCGTTCCCGGTGGCCCAGCAAAAATCCCACCAAATTTCCCCTTTTATTCTTGGTAAATGATGCTAAAAAACCCTTACAATTTTCCAAATGTGACACCGCGTTGCAGCTTCAGGTGCCCATTTTTGGATTTAAATAAAGTTTGGGAAAGGGAACATTTGAAGTCTGGAATTACTGGGAAGGTGGTTTTGGGGAAAAAAAAGTATGGGTTAAGGGATTTTTGGGGGGAAAAAGAAGAAAAAATAAATACAAAAAATACAGGTTTTTTTGGAAAAAAGATTTTAAAAATCCCTTTTAATTGGGAAACTTTTTGCTGTTTTGTTAGGAGATAATAATTTTTACCCAGAAAAAAAATTGCCCTGGGTTTCCTTCTATGTTGAAAATTGTCCTGGTGTGGGGAGTAAACCCAGGAAGGGATCTGATTTAATTTGGTTAGGCCGGGATTGGCAAAAATTAAATGTGTGCGGCCCCAGTCATTTTGGGACAGACTTTGGTTGAGGGCGGGGCCCCCTGGCTGTGGGGAAAGGAGGCTGTTTAAAAAAAGTGGTTTAAAATGTTTTTGTTTTACTAAATTGTTTATTCCCTGTTTTAAATTTTTTTGCATAGTTATAGTTTTAGAATCTTTCGTCAGCTGGGGAGGATGGGGTTTTTGGGGGGAAAAAGGGTAGTTTTCAAACAGCGGGTTTTCCCCCATCTTCCATTGAGGAAAATTGGTCCAAACTTTGGTGTTATTATGAGTTAACCCCGCGTCTTTTTAAGTCTTTCACACACGGGGTTTGGTGCCCCTATTTGTCCCTTACCCCTTTCCCCCTTTTCCCCCTCCATTTATAGGGTTCTTTTTTTTTATTTTTTTTTTGTTTCCCCAAAAAACCCCTTTAATTTCCCTTTTTAAACACAGTGGGAGGAGGTAGGAAGGGTTTTGAAACCCCTTTGGGAAAATAACTTAACGTTGAGAAAACCCTTTTGGTGCCTGTAAAAATCTTGGTGCTTAGGGTTGCCCCCCTGGAAAGGTGTTCAGTGGGATTTACAGGACGGGTTTTCGGTTTTAAAAAACCCCGTCTGTAAAAACCGATTGTCAATCTTTTCTCATTAAATTTTAAGGGAAAAACCCGGGTGCTGCAGTCCCCACTCCGGTTTTTCCCCCGGATGTTTTTAACCACGGGCGGCCCCGAAAAACCTTGTTTCTTCTTGGGCCCGGAACTTGAAAAATTGGGGGGTTAAAAAGGGGGGGCCCTTAATCGAAAACCCCCGGGCAAAAAACCATTTCCTGTTTCAAATCCTTGGGTATGTCCGGGAAAAACTATGTAAAATCCCCGGTTAAATTTTCTGTTTACAATCCAAGGCGGTTTTTTCACCCTTTTTCACCCGTTTTGGGGAGACGGCCTGGCCGGGGGTTTGCGGATTCCCCCTCCCAAAAAACCATTGAAGTGCAAATTTCTCCCTAAAAAACAGACGGGAAAATTTGTGAAGCCCTTTTTTCGGGGGAAAAAGCCGGCAGCGGGAAAATCCCCCCAATTTGTAGATGCGGGAAGGGAAATTTCTAAAAAAGGGTCTTCGGGGAGGGTTTTATTTTTGGTTTTCGGGCCATTTTCCCAAACCCCGCAAACCATCGAAAATTTCCGCCCAAAAAACCCATGCGGTGGGCCAAAAATTACCCGGCCGATTTGTTTTTCCCTGCATTGGGGTTTTATTCGTAATAGATGTATGAAGAAATTAAAATGACATTTTTTTTTTAAAACCAGGGGTAATTTTATTTTCACCCCCAGATTAAAATTTGCAAAAGATACAGCAGTGGGGTTGCTCTATTTCAGCCCCCCCAAACCCTAAAGTACAGAAAGTTGTGCTTTTCCAAATTCTAAAGGGGGACATTATTCATTTCCAAAAATGGAGTGTAATTGTTGGTTGGGTTCTTTCAGCTAAATTTTGGAACTCGTTTTTCGGACTCCTTCATTTTTTGGAACCCCGGGAAGATCGACCTTTGTACGAGTTTTTTAAAAAGCTGTAAAAACTTTCTTTACTTTTATTTTTGATTTTAATAATCTCTTTTTGTGTTTTATAAAAAAGGAAATTGTAAGGTTAACATCCCAGGGACTCCATAGGGCAGTATTGGAAAGTACCCCTTCAAGGGCCCCGTGCCCACGGTTTTGGGCCCAAAGAGGAAAGGGAAGGGAAATGAAGAACCCCCAAAAAATGGTTTCCCCTTTTTTCCTATGTATTGACCATATTCAAACCCCCCCCTTTTCCAAAATCTTTCCCTTAAAACTTGAGAAAAATTCGGTTGGATTTCCCAAATTTAAAAGGGTTTTCACAAGTTGGGTCAAATAAACCCGGTTTCCATTAGAGAAAACATGTTGAAAAAAAAGATTAAAATTTTGGATGGTAAATTCCTCCCCAAAATTTTAAATTTTTAAAACCAAGATTTTTTTGAACCCCTATGAAAAAAGCCCCTTTTTTAAATTTGACATTTTTCACTTTAGGGGGGAAAAACTTTTTACGCTTTTTTCCTTTTTTGTGATTTTTTTAAATTTTTTTGTGTGACAGGGTTGAAGTAAATTAGGGCATAAAAAATTTTGTTGTAGTTAAAATTTGTTTATTTTTAAAAAATTTTTTTTTGGGCCAAAGTTTTGCATTTTAAAATTTAAATTTTATGGTTCCCCTTAAACCAAGGGTTTTACCATCAAAATTATTTAAATTTAAATTTCTATGCTCTATTTTTTGTGAAACCCAAAAATTTTTTAAATAAATATTTTTTATTTTTTAGACTTTTGGGGGTTTATAATTGGCCAGAAAATTTTTAAATTTTAAAAGAACATTTCCCGAACCAAAGGGTTTGGGCCTGCCCGGCTTTGAGGGCCCTGTTTTAATAATTAGGGGGGGAATTTTTCCCCTAAAAATTTCGTTCGGTCAAATTTTTCCCCAAATTTTCGCCAAAATTTCGATTTCGGCCCGAAAATTCCCTTGGGGGACAAAAACCAAAATTAAAAAAAACAGTTTTCCCTACGAGTTTGGGGTGCTGTAAACGGTTGTGCGTGTTAAAATATCCGAGGGAGCTTGGGTTTTGGTCTTCCATAAAAAGGGTTGTTGTTTTGTATGACCGCAATAAATCCCCGCCCCCCTTTAGAAAACCCCTTCACTATAAAATTTCCCCGGGCCCCCTTAAGGGGGAAAAAAATTGACCCAAAAAAAATAAAACGGGAATGTAGCCTGATAAATTTAATGGCCCCCCCGACAGCTGGGAAAAAAACAGCTGGGGTTTTGGTGGCAAAACAGTGACGAGTGGGGGTGCCCCGGGGGCCCACCCCCCAAAAGCAGCTTGAGGCCCCGGGCCAGTGGGCACAATGCCTTTCTTGGGGGTGGCAAAAAAAAAAGGAGGGGGCCACAGAGTGGGAAAAAATGACATTTCTGGAGGTGGAAAAACCCAGGGTAGAAACCGGGGTGGACAAGGGACCCCTGGGGTTGCCGGAGGGGCAAGGGGGAAAATTCACTTTTATTCACGGGGGCCCAACCCAGCACATGGGGTCAGAAGTGGCACAATGGACGGGTTGGGGGCCCCCGGGACCCCAACAACAGCAATGCCGGTCAAGAGTGGGAAATTTAAACCCGGGTGGGGATGTCACGGCACCAGCAACACCAGCTGCAGCAGGAGGTAAATAGGTGGAAATTTGCCGGTGTGGAGGTGGGTGGGCAATCCCCTCCCTGGGAAAGGATGGTGGTGGGCCCGGTGGGGAAAACTGGAAAGTAGATGTGGGGCCCATCCGGGGGCGGGGGGGGCCCCCGGCATCCGAATAGTGACGGGGCCCTGGGGGTGTTTAAAACCAAAAGCCAATTTTCACAGTTTGGGGGAGGGTCTTGGCTGTTGAGTCGCCGTTTAACGGGGAAATTTTGGCCCCGGTTCCACCCTGTTTTCTTCTTGCCAAAGGTCATTTCCCCCCCCCCCCCCCCATTTCCATGGCCCCAAGGGGGTTTTTCCTGGGGCCCGATGGCCCCCGCCCGCCCCTGAAACCCCCGCTCTGAGCCCCCAAACCAAAAGGGCCGGGCCCGGGGACGGGTTCTCCTTCCCCAAAACCTGGGGAAAGTTCCCCCCCGGCCCACCCCCCAGTTTGGCTCCCCAGTAGGCCAGCGGATTTCTAAACCGGGGGGGGGGATTTTGCTTTTCCAAAAAAGGGGGGGCCCCCAATTTTGGGTTTTAAAGAGTCTGCCCGGGTTTCCTTCCCTGTGCGCTGGGGGCCCTGCCCCAAAACTGGGCGGGAAAGGGGAAAAGCTCTCATTCAGGGACCCAGACTTAGGTTGCTCCCCCCTGTGGGCTGGTTTGGGTCCCCCCCCCTTCCCTTCCCCCACAGCCGGCGGCAGTAGTCTTGAGGCTAAAAGAAACCCCGGTCGGGAATGCCCAGGGGGGACGTTGCCGCACCTTTGGGCAGCGGCAAAAGGGACTAGGAAAATTTCCCCTATAGTATTTGCGTTTGCCCCATCCCTTCCCCAGGCTGGGGAAAAAAGGCCCCCTTTTGGGAACGGTCCCCCGAGGGTCAAAGGGTGGGAGAGAAGTATCCCCCTCCCCCAGTTGGGATAATTTCGTCTGCCCATAGAAAGGCAAATCCCATCGGGCGGGCCACCCTGTACAAAGTGACATCGGGGGGGTCCCTGCTTCCTTCCACTGTTTGCCACGGGGGTTGCGGGTTCCCCTGTTTTCCTTTTTCTCCCATTTTACCTCCCCCAGCTGCCCCTTTGACTCCTTTTTTTCCCCCTGGGTTAAAAATAAATTTTTTCAAAAAATTTTTTTTTCCTCCCCCAATTTTTTTTTTTTTCCCCCCCCCCCCCCCCCCCCCCCCCTCTCCAATGTTCCTCCCCCTTTACCCCTCCTTTTTAAAGTCCACCCCGGTATATGTGGGGCGCGAGATTAGTCCCACCGTCCGCCACCCTGCCCGCCAGTTTTTCGCATTTTTTCCCAGGCCATGAACCCAGGGGAAATTGCCTTTAAATTCCCATCCGTACCCCCCTGGAAATGAAAAAAACCTTGGGGTTTTCCGAAAGGGCCCCTCAAACAAACGGAAAGGTGTTCGCTAAGTGCCCTGGGGGAAAATCAAAGTTAACGGGGGTACCCTGCCCGCCTGGATCATCAAAAAAATTTTTCCCTTTAATGGACTTTCCCCTTGTTTTACCAGTTGGTCAAAAATGTGGGGCCCTGGGTTTCCCAAAACGGGTGGAAACTTCCCCATACCCGAGGGGGTGGGGAGGGCCCGTTTGCCGTGAAAACTGAGGGGGTGTTCCGGGCCTTTGTGGAATTTTTTGAATTTTTGCCCAATGCCCAGTTTAGGGCCCTTTTTTCCAAATTTTCCCGGGGGAAGTGGGGGAAGCCTTCGGGGAAAAACCCCTTTTCACAACCCAAAAATTTGAAACGTCCCAAAATGCGGGGCCATGGCCCTTCGGTCCCCGGGAGCCCCCCGAAAAAACCAAATTTTCCCCCTCCCATTGTCCTTGTCCCGGGGGGCCCCATTTGCCGTTTGGGCCCCGTAGAACCCACACATCGATTTTTTGCTGCAGGGAACCCGGGGGCCCCCATCTTTCCCCGGGGTTTGACTTCCGGGTTCCGAGGAAGCCAGGTTTGTGAACCTGCTAAAACCACGCTGGGGCCCTCAATTGGTGGGGGGTTTTTTTTGGGCATGGCCCGCAATTTGAAAGGGGAAAGGGGGGAAAGGGCCCCTTTCTCTTAAAAAGTTGTTGGTGTGCCTTTTGGGGGGAAAGAAATTCACCCCAGGGGGCCCGTAAAGGGGGAAAATGTAGGGCTGACCGTATTTAAAAGCCCGCGTTCTGCGCTGCCCTTTGCATTTGGAACCCCCCTTTTTAGCTAAGGAAGGGCCCCCCCTTTGTTCCCCCAATTTATAAAGGCCCCTGGTACTCCCCTTTTTTGGGAAAAAAAATTCCCGGCCCTTGGAAATTTCCTCCATTCCCGGCCCCCCGGGCACAAGCATTTTTTCCCCTAAAAGGTTGAAAGGGGTCCCCCCTTTTGGAAAGGGAGGCGGCCATCCCCCCTTCCCCCAAAACTTGGGAAGGGCACGGGCACTTCTCCCCACCTTTGGTTGGTTTGAGGGGCCCATACTGTTGTCTTTTGCAATCGCCTCGCTGGGGGTTACCTTGCTGGGCCCAGAGTTCCCCGAGGACCCAGGGGGATTGGCCCGGGGGTTGTTGGAAAAAGAAAAACCAGCCCCTTTGCTGAGGTGGTGGACCCCCTTAAAACGGGCCCGAAAAGGGCCCTGCTCCCATGGGGCGCCCCTTGCTATTTTTCCCGGGGGCGGCGGGAGGGACCACCCCCCTCTTTGGCCCCCGGTTTCCAGGCCCCCCGGATGGGACGCTTGAAATTGTGTTGCCCCGAAGGGCCCCGGGGGGGGCCCCCAATCTTACCCCCCGGGAAAACCCCTTTCCCCTTTTGCCTAGGGGGATTTTAAAACCCAACAATATTCCCCGGCCCCCGGGGTTGTCTTAGAAAAAAAAACGCCCCCACCCGCCGGTATCGATTTTTACGCCACCCGCCCCCGCCCCCTGGGGAATACCACCCCCTTGCCTCATGACCCCCTGTCCCCGTTCTTTTTGGCCCTGTGAAAGGGGTTTTTTTTAACCCGGGGCCCCCCTTGGCTCCCGCCCCCTCTCACTGCTGCTTTCTGTTTAAATTACGGCCAATACCCCCCTTGTGGCCCCTTCCCCGTGCCTCCCCCGGCCGCCAAGTGAAGCCCCTTTTTTTTTTTCCCCCCCCCCCCCCCCCCCCCCCCACCCCCCCCCCCCCCCCCCCCCCCCCCCCCCCTTTTCACGCCCCTTAGTTGGGGCCCCCGCTCAGGGGGTTCCCCAAGTGCCCCCACCCATCCCCCCCATTTTTTTCATTCTCCGCGCCCGGTCCCCCGGTTTTGGGGTATCCCCAAGGGGGCTGACCCCTCAAACCCCATGCCCCCGCCCACATCCCCCTTCAAAAACCCCCCTATCCCCCTTTGCCCTTCCCCCAGGAAGAACCCCAGGGGATTTGGCCCCCAATTTCCCCCTTCGTCCCAAAGTAGCCCCCTGCCCTCCCCCTAAAATTTTTTTGGGGGGTTTTCCCCCCCTCGTTTATTGTGGCCCCGTTTGTCCCAGCCCCCCAATATTTAAAATCCCCGGGCTGAGGGAACCCGGATGGGACAAGGGGGGTTGAGGAAGGGGGAGGGCCGGCCCCCGCTCCCGGGCCATGCCAACAAAGGGGTTTTGTGTCTGATTTCCCCACCGCTCTTGGTGGGGTTGGGTAGATGTCATCTGGGAGGAAGTGGATAAATAGTAAAACCTTTCAAGAACCTTGGGTTGTTGAACAACACCCCGGACCGTAGATGCCGGGCGTTGTGGCCTACCGATGCCCCCTGCTGCAAGGCCCCTTTTCTGTGCTGTGCCTGGGCCTGTTCCGGGGTTTGTTTGTCCCAAATTTCCCACTCCCCGGGAAAAACCTGAACCTCTCTTTTGGGACTACTGTTTGTTAAAAAATTTTGTACAGACATGTTGAGGGAAGTTTAACTGAAACTTGATAATAACACCCTGTTTTTGAGCCAAATAAAACCCACTAACAAGCTTGGGGTAACCCTTGGGGTTTAAATTGGCCCCAAAAAATTTGGCCCGGGAAAAAAATTATTGTATTGTCTTTTAAAAAAACACGGTTTGTTTTAAAAAGTAAAAGCAAAAACGGTTTAAATTAACCTTCGGATATGAATTTTTGTACGGGAAAAAATTTGGTTTTTTGGCGGTGAAAAAAAAACTTTTTTTTTATATGTAAACTGAAAAAAAAATATTATTTTAAATTGGAATGTAAATTGCGCAAAAAAATTTGGGGAACCAAAAATTACCGCTTTGTAGCTGTTAAAATAGGGGGTTTTTTTTACGGTACCCAACAACAACAAAACTTGAAATTTTAACCCTTTTCGGTTGTGAATTATGCTACGGGAAAAAATGTTTTTTTTGGGCCCGGTAAAAGTGACGGTTTTTTTAGTGCCCACAACAGGAAAAAACCTTTAAATTTAAACCCCCTTGGTGAAAATTTGGGCGAAAAAGTATTGGGGCAACCAAAAAAAATTTAAGTGGTTTTTGGGTTTTTGTAAAAACGCTGTTTCTTTAAAAATGAATCAAAAAGGAACGGGCTTAGATCACCCTTGGAAATTCAATGTGCGGGTGGCAGATGGGATTAAAATGTTTATCCCAGCTGATTGGACCACATGGCTTCATTTCCCCAATTACCCCAAAAAAAAATCAAATTAGAAGAAAGGGAAAAGCAGTTTTGAGAAAGCTGAGACCCCCCCCAAAAATGCTGTATAAAAATCAGTTCTTCGAAAGAGCTTATCAGCCGCGGCGCATTTCCCCTGATCAGTTCAGTGAGAGGAGTGTGGCCCCCCGGCCCCGGTTTATATAGTGCGGTGACGTAACAGAATCCCCCCGGGGTTCTGATTGGCTTACTCTGCCTTTATGCAGGCTATCCCTTCTTCCTCCGGTGTTTTCCCCCCATTAAGCCTTTTCCCCCCGGGGGCCTTTTTTTAAATAAAACAAAAGCCTTTTCGTTTCACCCGAAGTCCCCAAAAACTTCGCTTAGTTCGAAGAAGTTTTCCTAAAATTCTAAAAAAATTTCCCATTTTTTTTTAGAATAAATTCGCCCTCTCAATAAAAATATATCCCATTTATAAAAACACCCCCCAAAAACTGTTCAAAACAGCATTTAGGAGTTAGAAAATTTTCTCAAGTTTTCACAGGTTTTAAAGCAAAGTGAAGGTGAAATTTAAAATTTCATTTTTTTTTGGGATTTTAAATTGTAAATTTTTTTTTTTTTTTTCTTTAACGGGAACACAGTGATGTGCGAAGCACAGTGTGTTTTTAAATCATGTCAGGTTTTTTTAAAAATTCCAATTTGGGCCCCTAGTGTACTATTTGACTCAACACAACCCTCAGAATGAAGAAGTACTTACTGGTTTTTTTTGGGTTTCTTTTTTTTGGAAATTTTTTTTTAGTTTTTTGGGGTTTTCAGACCCTTAAGTTTTTAAAAGTTAAAGAAAATCCCTATAATTAAACTAATTTTGGAAATTACACTTCTCAAGTAATTTTTAGGGGGTAATGAGTTTTTGCCCCCAAAAGTTTTACGAGCTTTTAAGTCTTTGGGAAAGAATATTGAAAATATTTTTTTTTCCCAAAAATATGCCATTCAACTGAAATGCCCAAAAAAGACCCTGAAATATGTTAATATTTTTAAGTATAGAAAACCCCCAAAAATGGTATTAAGCTGTTTGGCTCAAAGAGGATATTGGTTTTGAATTCAGATTTGACCAAAAATGATTGTGGTGCCATCTGTTTTTCAAAGCCCTCAAAGTATCGTGCAGGTGAAATTTTTTTGATGTCCCCTATTGTGGAATCCCTGGGGACCTATTTATAGAATTTTAGAGTGCTTTTTTCCTTTTGCTATTAAGCATGAGTAAAAAAGGCAATTCTGGCATTGTTTTGTAACGATCGTACCACTGTCTTGGCTACAACATCCCTTTGACCTTAGAGGCTGCTTTTACTGGAAGTTCAGTTTCTCCATGCCTTTCCCAAAGCAGGGAAACAGTTAACCTGCCCCCGAAACCCACAGCTCCTGCACATTACCCTGACTGGCTAGCTTTAAAAAACAGTTTCTGCCGCCGGGACAGTGCATGATTTATCTGTTGTGCACTTGGATTTCCCCTACACTGTCTCTTTTTGCCATCTGTATTCCTGTTGTGTGTTTCTGTCTCTAAGACCCTGCGTTCTGAAGATCCTAGACTTCTGTTTGTTCTGCCTGGATCTGACCTTGCCTGTCTGGTGTATCCGGTCTGTTGGCCATCTTTTTATCCACTGTCCTGTCTGCATCTCATCTTGTTCCTCCTGGTCCAAGCCTACAGTTCCTCGATTTTTCCCTTTCCTGGTCTAAGCTTGCATTTCCCCTCAGTTTTTCCTGCTGGTCCAAGACTGCAGGTCCTTGGATGTTCCACTTGGTCCTAGCCTGCACTTCCTCGGTTATTCATCCTCGTCCAAGCCTGTAGTTCTTGATTTTTTCCTCCTGGCCCAAGCTTGAGGTCCTTGGATTTTCCCACCTGGTTCTAACCTACAGTTCCTAGGTTTTCCCTTTGGTCCAAGGGCCTGATGTTCATCGGTTGTTTCTCTTGGTTCAAGTCTGCTTATCCTCGATTTTTCTTCTTTTACAGTATTCATTGTGCATGTTAAATAATGTCCCCAGGTTATTCTGTATGTGGTTACGCCAATTACGTGCACTTTTTTATTTTTCATTTTTTTTTCATGATAATCAGGGTGTAATGTGGAAAAGCTGGTTATAGGTTTTATTTAATTCCTTTTCATTTTACATTTTCACTCTTTTTTGTGCGGCTTTTTCCCTGCTGGCCTTGCTGCTCCACCATCTTGTAGCTGCTACGTATTTCCCTTTTTGCTCTATAGAGAGGCGCAACCCCATTATGCTCCCTTTTATTCCCACAGTGTGCAGCAGAGTTGTGCTTCCTCGCTAATCTATTTCCACCTGTTTCGGATATATAAAAAAAAACACCCGTAATAAAAATTTAAAAATAAATGATAGGACCATGGGCACTAAAATAGAGCACAACCAACACACAAAACTCTACCAAACTAAAGATAACACAATTTTATTGTAAATGATAATTACAAAAAAGATTAAAAACAAAAAAAAAAACAAAGTTTCAACAACAAAATACAGAAAAAATTTAAAAATCCCATAATCAATAAATTTATTACCCAAAAAAAGAAATAATATTTAAAAAATTTCAGACCCATTGGGGAGCACAGAGGACAGAGGGCATTATATTGACTTGATTTTCCTGGGAAACGTAACTGTTTACATATACTATTCAATTAAATGTATGTTTAAAAAAAGGGCTCCATGCAAAAAAACATGCATTTTAACAAAACACCAATGCCCACTGCATAAGTAGACATTTTTTACATTTTTCATAAGAATTTCAACTAAAAGGGGTTCCCGGTTTAAAATTTTCAAAAAGTACCTCTTCTCTCACCCTTGGATCCAGGAAACAAATGCTCAGAAAAGTGATGTCAACCATTAAGGTGACTGCTGTAGCCATCATTTGGCTGCAGCCGTGACGTCCCGTTGGAATCAAGACAAAAAGAAAAAAGGAGACCAGTGAAAATTTGAGGACGGGGCAGCACTGAATCTGAGGTGGAGAAGTGAGGTGACTTTTTTTATTTTCAATGGGCAGCAGCAGACTCGGACTGGCCCACAGGAGAACAGGGGAACCCCGGTAAGTCCTGAGCAGCCTGGAGTTTCTTTTAAACTTCATAAATCCGGGTTTTTTTTTTCTTTTCTTTCTATTCACCCTGTTCTTTCAAAAAGGGAGGGTGCAGAGTGTTAAATTAATGAGCAAAAAAAATTAACTTTTTTGGATCTTATCAAATGGCTGCAATGAAACAAAGAGTGAAAAATTTAAAGGGGTCTGAATACTTCCCGTACCCACTGTACCCACTTTTGGGGCTATATACCTACCTTTCTGAGGAGGTCAATATAATTTACGTAGCTATATATTTTTTCCCAAAGGGTAGACAACTTGCCTAGCTACTTAAAGAGGGGGTCTAGCTGCCTAATTGAGGTCTACCTACCTAAACAGGGGTCTACCTATCTGTCAGTCAATCTATTTTGCAGTGTACCTACCAACTATAGGGGGGTTTTCCAAACTACTATTGGGGAACCAAAAGAAGGCAAAAACGGGGTGCACATATGGGAGCTTTATAGCTTTTGGAGGAAATTTTTACTGTTTGGGTCACGGGGAGGGGAATTATTATTTTAGTCGCTATAAAAACGGGATTTTTACTAAATGAGGCACAAGTGTGGGTTGGGGAGGGACCAGGGGGGAAAGGCGAGGAGAAGGGGTGGGGGGGGCACTGCTATTAAAACGTGGCTTGCCCCTAAACCCCCCTCTCTCTCTGTTTCCCGCCCAGCACCATTGGGAAAAAAAGTTCTCAGTACAAATGAATGGGGGGTAGCTTTTTTCCCCCGGGGGGCCCCCCTCTGATGGGGGGTCTCTCCCCAACTCCCCATGTAGGTCCCGTGTAGGTCCCCTTGGTGTTCGGTGAGAATGAGATGTTAGGGTTTCCCGGAGCGGAATGGATTTCTGGACCCCAACGGGGTGAAAGACCCCGGGGAAAGGAATCTAAGTAGGCCCGGTTTTCACCAGAGCCCCCGCAAAGGGGGATGGACTTGCTGCGGGGGGTTCCCAGTGTTACCCCTGCGTGACTTGTTTGGTGGCACCCGAAGTAAAGGTGGTAAAAATGTCAGGCGGCCGTAGTCGGGGTCAGAAAGGTCAGGGCAGGAACTATGGTTCGTGGCGTGGGGGGCAGGGGGGTCAGGGCAGGGGGGAGAGTTTCGTGGTAAGAGACGGAAGCAAGGTCGGTACACGGTAGATCAGGAAAAGGAATAGGGAAGCTTTCTCAAAGGCAAGGCCAAAGATCCGCGGGGAGGGGCGGAACCCCCAAAGGTGAAATAAGGAGTCCCGGAAATTTTACCCAATTCCCGGGCGCTGCCCCTTTAAATTTCCACAGACCCGGCGCGGCGCCTTAAACAGGGAGGGCGCGCCCCGGTAGCGGAGGTCAGGGACAAGGAGGGGGGTTAAGTCTGGCGCGCCGGGAGGGCGGGCGCCCCCCCCCACACCGGGCAGCGGCGGCACTGTCCCGGGACCGGGCAGAGCTGCCCCGGCCCCCGCGGAGGGGTGGGGGCCCGGGTCGAAACAGTACCCCCCCTTACCCCCCCTTCTTCCGGGGCCTGGGGGAAATCTTCGCAAACCCCGGGCCCAGGATGTTGTCTCCGGCTCCCAGATCTCTCTCGGACAAACCCCTTCCCATTCAATCGGGAAAAATAACCGCCTTCCCTTAGGGTCTTCGTCTGGGATTCATTTACAGGAAGATGTTGGCGGCCCTCCGTTCAGAAAGATGTTTGTAGCAGCCGGGTTGAGGGGGGCGGGGGTACTTAAAATGGCCTAGAAACCGGGCCCCCAATTTGTACGGGGGGATTTTTCCCCGGTATTCGGCCGATCGCCGACCTTGTCGCCAGGCAAAACATGGGGGGGTCTTTATTCTTGTCCCTTGGATTTCTGCGTGGGGTGCATGCTCAGAGACTGGCCTTTTTTCCCAAAAATGGCACCAATCTTGGGAAAAGTATCCGCTGCCGGCACTTTATGGGGGGGGAAATGGTAATGGAGGGGGGGATGGGGCCATAGACGATGAAAAAATGGCGAGGTTTCCCAGTGGATTCCAACTCCGGGAGTTATGGAAAAACTCCGCCCAAAGACCCAGGGGCCCCCGTCATCCTGTCGAGCCGAGAAAAAATGTGTAATACCCCCCCGATCTGTTTGCCCTCTCCATTTGGGCCCCGTTTCGTTGGGGTGGTGGCGGAAGAGAAATCGAGGTTCACCGCAACGAGAGAGGGGCCCCAAAAACCTGACAAAAATTGGGGCCCCCCCCGATCCGGACAATGTTGCGGAAGTCCGTTTTAGGAAGATGTGGGAAAAAACTGGCGGCCCCAAAGGGGGGGCAGGGGCCCCCTGGCAACGGGGATAAAGAGCCCATCTTGAAAAAGGTCCCGACCCCCCAGATGCCGTGTTGCCCGAAGGGGAGGCAGATCGTGAGAAACCATTGCCAATGGCCCAAGGGGCCCTAGGGATGGGCAGAGGGGAGAAAACCCCGCAGGTTTGTGGCGAGGAGTCTTTTTACGAGCCAAGTAACGCAGGATTCACAAACCCCTTTGATGTCCCCCCCAAGCCGGGCCCCATTAAAAACGGAGATTAGAGGAAGATTTGCGCTCCTGGGACACCCACAAGAGAACAGTGCCCCCTTTTCCCAAAATTTCCTGGGAGCGCGGACGGAATAAGTTTTCCCTGGGGGGAAACCTTTGCAGATCTACGGGAGCCCCCGAGATCAGGGGTTCAGGGGAAATTTTTTTTTGGGGGGGTGCCCTCCTCAAAACCAAAACATCGGAGAACGGGAGGGCTCGGCCCTGTGTTTTCTCTGTGGCCGAAAATTATCTGGAAATTGAAGCGCGAGAAGAAACGGGACCACCTGGTTTTAGGGGTTTAGGCGTTGGCCGTTTTTGGGTATTGAAGTTTTTATGGGGGAGTAAAGGGGGTTTGGGGAGGTGCGCTTCCAGAAGATAAGCCACTTTCTAGGGTAGTTGAAGCAGCAACTCCCCTCTCGATGGTGTAAATTTCTCTTCCCCGGGGAGAAGTTTGGAGAAAAAGCACAGGTGACCATCTTGCCCCTTTGGTCCCCTTTTGCTCAAATTGCGGGGGAGCCCCGACCCAGGGGCATCCACCTCCAGAAAAAAGGGGTTCCGGAATAGGCCTGGTCAGGACGGGCGCAGGGCAAAAACGCCTTAAATTGAGCAAATGCCCTTTTCGGCTCTGGCGGCATGCCCAGGGTTGGGTTCTTCTTGGTAAGTGCAATGATAGGTGCCACCCAAAGGGAGAATAAGCAGGATAAACTGACGATAGTAATTCGGAAGCCCAGGAACTTGTATAGCTGAGGCCACCCGGGGGGGCCACTGCAAAAAAGCCCACAATTGGGGATCCATCTTAACCGCGGTCGAGAGAGTAACCAAGGGAAGGGAGACTGGGCGGTGGAAGAGACATTTCTTAATTTAGGTAGAGGTGGTTTTCCCCTAGCCCCCCATACCCGGGGGGGACTGAGGCGATGGTCTCCCCATCGGCAGAGAAACCAGAATGTTTTGTCTAGGTAGCCCAAAAAAGTTTTTAAAGGGGGAACCCCGGGAAAATATGTTCACAAATTTTTGGAAAAACGTGGGGGTTGCACAGCGAAGGGCTGACAGATATTAAAGTGTCCCTCCCCGGGGTTAAAAACATTTTTCCCCTCTCCCCCTCTCGAATGCGGTGAGGTTGAAAAGGCCCCCCCAGGTCAAACTTGGAGAAAATTTTTTCTCCGCGAAGCCCTCAAAAAGTTCCGTGTCAGCGGCAAAAGGGGTAGCGGTTTTCCCGTGATTTTGTTAAGGGCCCCCTTTGTGATAAAGGGGCCCTTAAAAAGCCATCTTTTTTTGCACGAAGAAAAATCCTGCCCCCCCCCGGGGGAGGATTTGCGTAAAAAGCCCTTTTGCAGGTTTTCCCCCAATGTAGGGGACTGGCCCCGGGTCTCCGGTACCCCAAGGGGTAAAACCCTGCCCCCAGGGGGACTGGCTCCCCGGGAGTAGATGAAGGCGTATAGGGGCGATGAGGCGGAAGGCCTTTGGGCCCGCTTCTCCCGGAAGACGGCCCCTAACCCGGGATTCCGTAGGCAAACCCGGCAGAGGTGGAGGACGGTTGGGAAGGAAAGGAGCCACGGGGAGGTCCAACCCAGACAAGGTTCCAGCAGTCAGGGCCCCCGCCACGACCTCGCCGTAATCCAATTAAGGTAGGGGCATGGGCTGCGCCCCGGAGCCCCAACAGATCGCAGGGAAAACCGAACAGTAATAGGGGGAATTTTCCTTATGCCGCCCCCACGGGAGGGTCACGGGTTTCCTGTACCCGGGTGGCTTCCAAGCATCCCCCGTGCGGAGGGTATACCAAGGCTTTCCAGACAACCAAGGAAACTGGAAGGGTACAAGGGCGGTGTGGATAAAGTTCCCGGGGGAAAACCCGGGGTCCAGGAAGCGGAGCCTGGGAAAAACAAAACCCAATAGTCCCGTCTCCCCCGGGATGCGGCGTGGGGGAAGAGTTCTCACCCAGGGGGGCCCCCCAAATGCCAGGGGCGGGGGGGGTTCCCGGACGTTGGGGGCGAAAGGGGAAACTCCCCAAAAGATTTTGGGTGGCGCGTACAGACATAGCTTCTGTGCGGGGACGGGATAATTTTGTCAGAAATGTGGACTTGCCACCGCATGGGTTCCCCCCTCAGATGGGGAGGAAACGGCAGGGGGAGGCCTTGGGAAAAAACCGGAGCCGGGTGGCAAGGGGGGGGGTCGGCCCGGTCGCGATTTTGGGGGAGCTCTTCTTGCCCCTCTGCAACGCACGTCAATGCGAGTGGCCGGTGGATTAATTGTTTTAAGAGGGTGGCAAATTTTTGCGGCAAAGGGGGTCCTTTATACTGCGGAAAAGGCCCCTTTTTAAAAAGGGGGCCGGGAGGGCGGCTCATTCCAGGAAAAACCCGATGCCAGGGTGCGGGAAATTTTACTGGTACTCTGAGAAGTTTCACCCTGGCGTAGGTTCAAAAAGTGGCCCCCTCGAAGACACTTTCGGAATTTTGGAGGAAAGGATGCAAATCCGCAGTACAGGATCGCTCCTGTCCCCTAGAGGTGTAGCCAGGCCAGGGCCTTCCCCGGACAAAAGGCTGACACAAAGCCACCCTTTGGAACGTTCAAAGGAATTGGTCCCCCCCTTTTCTCAAAGTGCATGGTGCACTGGGGGAGGGGAAAACCCCCGCAGAGCTTTGGGTCACCGTCAAATTTTGGCAGGCAGCGACAAACGGAGCTTGGGTCCCAAAGGAGCCCGTGGAACCCCGGAGCGGAAGCGGCCAAGGGGAAGGGGGAGGTTGTGTGGGGGGGACGAGCTGCTGCACCCTGGCGGGGCAACTGATCCAGCTGTTGCCCCCCGTGGGCCGTTGCTAACGTCGGGTCACCCCGGAGGAGGTCCGCCCCCATGGGGCACGGTACCTTGGCGGGATCCTGGCCGGTTCTTACTTTACGGGTTCCGGGGGGAATGGATATGGACCCCCAACGATGGTGTAAGCCACCCAGGGGGAAAGGAATCAAGTAGGTCCCGGGTTTTCCCAGAGCCCCCCAAAGGGGATGGACTTGCTGCGGCGGGAGTTACAGGCGTTACCCCTGGTGTTGTTGCGGGGGCAGCCGAAGTAAAGGTTTTCAAAATCGCAGGAAAGGCCTTTTGCGGGGGAGGGAGAAGGGCAGGGAGGCAGCTTGGTTCGTGGTTTGGGAGGCAGGGGCAGGGCAGGCGGCCCGAGATTCGTGGTCAAGAGACGGGGAAACGAGGATAGGTACACGGTAGATCAGGGGGAGGCAATAGGGAAAGCTTTCTCAATAGGGAAGGCACTAAAGATCCGGCAGGGAGCGGGCGGAAGCGCCCCGTGAAATAGAGGCAGTGCCCCGGCAATTACCCAATTACCGGCGCATGCCCCCTTTTAAATCTACAGAGCCGGCGGCGCGCACCCCTTAGATAAGGGACCGGCGCCCGGGCGCAGGAGGTGCAGGGACACAAGAGCGGGGGCCGGGTAAGTCTGGCGCGGGGGGGAGTGGCCCGCCGCCCGAACCCCGGGGAAACGCGGCACCGTCCGGGGGGCCGGGGCAGACTGCGGGGGGCCCCCGGGGGGGTCGGGGGCGCCGGTTGCAACGGCGACAGGAAAAAAAAGGTGGACAGTTTTTAATCATATGCCAGCAGAGGTCTCCTTTATTTCACCCAGCAAGATGTTAAACTCACAGGAGTGGTCAGCAATCAAATCACATCTCAGACCTTCCAGTCTCAGCCACTCGGTAGATCAAGGCTGGATAATGTTAGTATCTGCCCCAGCTAGCGAGTCCTTTTATGATTCCCCTTTCTTGATCCCCTCCCCTGCGGGCCCGGGGGAATTTAAAGGGTTTAAACTGACAGTCTATGTGGGTTTACTCCCGTCGTTCCCTCAATTTTCACAACTTTTCATTATAATTTCCCGTAAATGGATCATCTTTTTTCAAGTAGAAAAATTCCCCAAACAGGGGAAATTCAAAATTTCTTAAAGAGTTTTTTCCATGCTGTTCCACAAAGTTACAGGAGCTTCAGGATACGGCCTCTCCTTGTGGGTGGTTCTATGCATGATTAGCCCCCTTTTAAAAAAGTGGAATTAAAAGACATAAGTGAGGAGATTTAAGTATAAACAAAGCTTTAAAGGGTTGAAGAGTGAAAAAAAATTGTTTTTTTTTTTTGTAGACGAAACTAATCTTGTTAGGATAAATTTTTATCGGGGGGAACCTTTACCAAGTTGCTCTTTCCTTGTCTCTGTCAGGAAGGGAGTTTTGGACGGCAACCTAGAAA
>JAODAL010059937.1:0-21178 GCA_025379985.1 Phyllomedusa bahiana | reverse complement strand
AAACTTTTTCTGGGGGAGTATAAAGAGTGGAAACCCCGATTGTAAAATTTGGAAGAGAGTTGCAAGAGATAGAGATTAGCGAGAGTAGCCCCAGGTTTCCCAAAGGGTTTAAATGAAGGGCAGATTAGAGACTGGTCGAAAATTTAGCAGCACGGGGACGGGTCCAGAGTGGGCTTTTTAGAAAAGGGGTTTTTGATGGCATTTTTGAAGGAAGGGGAAAAGACCCAGTGGGAGAGGTTACAAGATTCGTTTGTGAGGGGGGAGCTGGGAAATAGACTGACAAGATGTGAGGGAATGGGCACTAGAGCAAGTGGGGGAGCGAGCAAACAGGGAACCTTTGACACTTCTTCCCTTTCGTTGGGAAAGGGGCTGGGGAGCAGTTTAAAAAGACGTGCGGGGAGGGGACAGAGGGGGATTACAGGGAGGGGACAGGTTTTGGGAGGGGTGGGATGGTATTACTTGGGACTGAAAAAATTTCCCGGATTTTTTAAATTTTTCTTTGAAGTGAGTCGTCGGTCTCAACAGAGGTCGTGTCGGAAACTGAGCTTTAGGCCTTAGAGGGAGTGGAAGGTATAAAAGGGTGTTTTGGGTTTTGTGTATGTTGTTGAGGGGAAAATTTTGTTGTTTGGCGCAGTGAAGGGCATGGATAAGTCCGACATAATTTTAGTGGAAGAGTCTCAGGGAGCTTTGACTTTCTCCACAAACCCCCCCACCTGGGCAGCGCTGCAGTGGTGAGCTGAGGGGTGTCCAAGGTTGCGGGCATCTGACTCTGGGGGCGCGGTTGTTAGTGTGCCCAAAATGTCCGGGGGTTGTGAGGTTTCATTTAATCTTTTAAGCCAGGTAGGGCGGAGGGGAGGGGGATTGGGGGCAGTGAGGGCTGTATGGGGAAGGCGGAATTTGTGATAAAGAAGGAATAAGGTTATGATCAAGGGAAACCAAAGGAGAATTAGTGAAGTTTTGAAATTGAGGAAAGATGAAGAAGACCGATCAAGAAGTTCCCATCCTTGTGGGTGGGAAGTCATAAAAGCAAGGCCAAGAAAGAGGTTAGTGAAAGAAACGAAGGCGAAGGAGACATGGGATATCAATGGGGTGTTGAAAAACACCCATGATGAAGGGGTATTTCTTAGAGAGGGAAATAGGGAACCAGGCAGCAAAATGATCCAAAAAAATGGTGGGGGGTACACAACCGCGAATCTGAGTGAAAAGGCCGAAAAAAAAATCTGAGGATGTGGTCCTAAAAAGAGGGAAAATGGGTAGGGGGTGGGAGGGATGGATTGGGAAAGGGAGTGTTTGGGGAAGAAAGTATGCCAAACCCTCCACCCGCCTATTCTCAGAACTGGGAGTGTGGGTGAAATGTAGGCCGCCATAAGTGAGGCACAAGGGAAAACGGTGTCAGATTGCTGGAGCCATGTTTCTGTGAGGGCCACAGGTTGAGGGAGTTAGATAGAAACAGCAGTTTGTTGCAGACGCTCTGGGGCCACTCTAGGTCCCCAGAGCTGTCTGTGCAGCCGGTCCCTGGGCTCTGTCGAGTCACGGGCGTTCCGTCACCCCCCCAGAGCAGGGGAACCCTTTATTGCCGCGGTAATGCACCGCCGCAAACAAAGGGTTAAAGCCCTTCAGGTTTCCCCCGTACCCGGTGCTCCAGGGGGGCTGGTTTGTACAGCCCCGAACCAGCGAAAAAAGCGGCGCCCGGCGCCGCAACCCTATTCTCACCCAAAAATTAAAAACGTGCTGCAGAAACAACCCGCACCACCCCATGACTAAAGTCGGAGGGCGGTCGTTTAAGGGGGGAAAGGTTGGAGCAGTTCTTATCTCCTGCTTTTTTATAAAAGATTTCCTTGGGTGAAGGCACCTAAAAACCTAAGCAGAATAGCAGGGCTGAAAAATTTAAATTGCGCAGAGAACCCCAACACCTTTTCTTATGACAAATTTTAAACCCTTTTTACTTGTACCTTGTGGGTTGGGAAACCCCTCCATCACCAATGCCCTCAAAAGCCTTACTAGAAACGACTAAAAAGTCAGCACTGCTGAGAACCTCCAACAGCCTGAAAAGGAAAAGGAAGACGAAGCTGGAGTAAAGAGCAGGCTCTTTAAAAAAACTAAAGGGGAAAAATTGTTTTAAGCCCTTTGCCCTTCATTGTGATGGTTGTTGTGAGCCCGGGGTGTAGGACCAGCACGGGGCCCTTCTTAAATGGTTATCATAAAGGACGGGCCCAAATTCCAACTTTAAAATTCTGAAATCCTTTTAGTTGTGAATTTACCATACAATTTTTTTCCTAGAAAACCCAAAAAATTTTAATAAAACAGTATTTTTTAAAATTGAAATTTTAATTTTTTTTTTGACTTGAACCCCTAAAGAAGTGACTGTTCTGTGAAGGGGTTTTGTTGTTTTCCCCCCACGGGAAAACACTTTCCAGACTTGTGGGTGTCGCAGTAAAATTGCATTTTTGCTAAACTTTTTCTCACCCAAAAAAACTGTCTTCAGAATCTGCCATTGTTGAGGAAAGGGATATCATCAGAAACCCGGGAAGGAATAAATTGTCCCCCAACAGCAAATGTTGAAGCCTATATTTAGCCCCAAAAACTGTACCTACACCCCACATTCAGAATTTAATTTTAAAACCCCATTTCTTTTCCAAATCTAGGGTCGACAGGGGTGGGCCTGCCCTTTTTTTGGGGAAAACAGAAAAGGGAAAAAATTCTTAGGAATTTTAAAAGATCGTCCCCCACAAGAAGTTATTGGCTTTTTCCCTTTCTGTTTTCGTAGGACCGTTTTTGGTGAAAAGAAAAAGGGAAGACGCCTCAAATTTGGACACAGGTGCATAGCCCCACTTGCACGCACCTCTGTTTTCCATCCTAAAAAAAGTTTTTGGGCAAAATGTCCCCCCCTTGCCCAATGGCTTTTTCTTTAACCCTTTGTGCTGCTCGGGGAAAAATTTTGGCCCTCATTCGCGTCCACTGACCTCACCGGTCAAGTTTTTGTTGCCAAATTTTTGGGGGTTTAGTCACATAAATCCCCAAAATCCAAAATGTAGCCCTAACCAACCAAAACCCCCAATCCTTTAAAAGTTTGGATTAGGTTTTTTGGTTTGGTCCAGAGTGAATAAAAATGGGGTTAAAGGCAAACCCCAAAAATTTTTTCACCGTTGGTTTAAAAATGTTTTTTGAACATAACAGGCCCCAGATTTAAAAAAACCTAGTCCTAGGAACTTGGATAAAAAGATCTAAAATGAAAGTGTCTCATGGTTTGGGGGCACTTTTGGGTCTGTTTTATACAACAGAATTTCCCGGGTTAAAAAAGGGGAAAATGTCCCCCTTCAGGAAAAAATTGTTTAAAAAAAAAAAAAAAAGCAGTTTTTAAAATTTGAAAACCCTTTTTCTGTCTTTACGTTTTTTGGAAAATTTTTTGGGGTTTTTCAAATTTTTTTCTAGGCTTTTTTGAAAATTTAGTGGCCCTTTAAAAACCCCCCCTAAAATTTTAGAGCAAAAGGGTGTACATTACCGGGGGTTCCCCAAGGGGGGTTTCCCGGGGGGGGGTTTTTGACGACCTCCGGGTTTTTAAAAAACACCAAAAAACCCTTTCCTCCCGCTGGGCCCCCCTCCACCTGAAAAATATCTCAAAGCAAACCGCCCCTTCCTCAAACCCCAAAACTTTCAAAAAAGCTGGTCCAAAGCCCCGGGCTTTCCCGCCTTGACTACTTGGGAAAAATCCTTTTTGTGGCCTCCCCTCTAGCAACCCCTGCTCCCCTTCAAAACCCCTCCCAACTCCCGCCCGCCGTCTTATCCTCCCCTTTCTCCCCCGCCCCTCCCCTTTGAAATCCCTTTACTTCATTCCCAAATTTCCCAAAAAGAATCCATTCAAGTTTCCCAACCATTCCTGCCCAAAGGGTCTCCATAACCCCCCTCTCTCCATACTCTCTACCTTTAAACTCCAGTTTCCTCCCCTCAAGCAATCTCCGCCCTCAACCGGACCTTCTCCTCTGCTCTCCCCTTTTTCAGCTCTTTAAATAATCATCCCAAGACTTCCCCCCCATGCCTTTTCCAAAAAACTCTGGAAATCACTGCCCAAAAACATAGCTCTCCTCCACCTTTCCCCCACTACAAAAGCAACCTGAAAAAAAACCCCTTTCTTCGGAAAAGCCATAACCCCACAATAAAAACCCCAAGCCCCTATCTACCCCACAAAAAATGTCTGCCTTCACCTTTTTTGTCTCTTTCTTCCTCCATTTTAATTTTTGAGCCCTCAAGGGGAAAAGGGGCCCCCCAAATCCTCGTGCAAATTTTTTAATCTTCCCTCGTTATCTTTGTATTGTTGCCCTATGTTTTTGTATTAAATCCCCCCCCCCTTTTAATTTACAGCGCCATGAATTCAATGGCCCCCTTTAAAAATAAATTTTAAAATAATAACAACTTTGGAAGGGCCCAAAAAGGGAAAAGGGCTCATGGGGAAATATTTGGAAGCGTTCAATTTTCTAATTTTGATGTGAAAAAAACCCTTTCAGCTCTAAATCTACCCTTGTTGCCCTTTTTACATTTTTCCCACAGTTAGAAGACGAGAAGAAAAAAACTATTCATTTTTTTTTTAAAAACATTGTAAAAATAGTTTGTTTAAGGTTTTGGGAAAAAAGGAAAAGGTTCATTGATTTCCCAAAAAACCTTTTACCCAAACCCTTTTTGGGCCAGAAGGAAAAGCAAAAACCCCTATGAAACGGGTGCCCAGTGTCCCCTACAAGAGGAAAAAAAACCTTTCAAAACTCCGAATATTGGGAAAACATAAATAAATCCTTTTAAAAACAATGTCCGTCTCCCAGAAACTATAACCATAAAAACCCGCAATATTAAAAATTTTTTAAGAAAAAGGGATCTAGGTCCTTTTGGAACTTGGGTTTAATAAAATTTACCACACCTTTCTTATGACAGTGAGTTTTTATATAGTTACATACCCAAATTTGTAAGGCCGTTTAACCCCCGAGGGAAGGGGGGGTCCCCCCCTGAGGTAAAAAGCCAAAATTGTCCTCAATTTTAGGAAAAAAAATTCTCCCCGACTCCAATCTGGCAATCGAATAATCCCTGGATCAACAACCCTTCCCCAGAATCCTAGTCATTATAACTTGTTATATTATTACGCTACAGAAATGCATCCAAACCCTTTTTGAACTCTGTTATTGAATTCACCATGACAATTTCCTCTGGCAGAGAGTTTCACAGTCTCACTGCTCTAACAGTAAAAAATCCCTTTCTATGTTTATGTAGTCTTACCGCTCTTACAGTAAGAAATCTCCATCTTCCAGAGGTGGAGCAGGTTTGCATAACATTACACAATGTGTGGGCCAGGCCTGCTGGAACCGTGCCCAGATTGGCCAGGAACGCCCCCAAAATGGGTGGTACCACCCATCTTAGGGTGAGATTTATACAGGCTACACGCCCTTGTGGGAGTTGGTTAACATAGAAATAAATGTTCACCATCAGTTATGCAGAAGCAACTTCAAAAATAATAACTTTTGACACTTTTGCAAAAATGCTAAGTGAGACCAGGTTCACACCTGCATCAGAGGTTCTGTTCAGAGTGTCCGTCACACACATGTGGCACTGTATCTATTACACACTGGACATCAGTGGCGTTCAACAGACCCCATTGACTACATTGGGCTCCATCGGGTTTCCATCATGGAGCCCATCATTTTACCAGAAAAACAACGCAGCAAGTTCGGAACAGAACCTCCAAAATTGATGTGAACCGGGTCTAAAAGAAACAGTGATCTAAACTGTGTTGTAATAATGTATTGCAAGTTGTAAGTTATGGGTAGAAATCATTTTTCATGACAGGTATTAGAGGAAGCTGTATATTTCATTTGACTTAAAATGGGTTTCATCAACAGGACATATTCAGAATCAAAAGTAAAGGACCATTTACATGGAGTGATGATCGCCTGAAGATCAACTAGTGTTTCGAAGAACATTTGTTCCTTATCATTGCTCAGTGTGAACTTGTCCAGCAGTGTTGTTGCTAGCTTCCTTAGGGCCCAATAGTAAAATCAGAGGGGCCCCTTAACACCTTTTCACAGGAAAATGAAGCGGCAGCAAAAGCAGCAATAATTAAAGATATAAATAGTAGCGCCATGTATAAGAGAATTCACATAGCAATGGTTCCATAGCAAAAGGTACAGAGTTCCCTTTAAGCATTGGGCCCCATACTAGCTGCTATGTCTGCTACAGTTATAGATATAGTGTGTTGCATAGAGGCATAGTGTTTTTTATTGTTACATTGCAGTTGTCACACTGTGTACAGCACTATTTTATTCAGGGGACACAGGGTGTATAGCATTATTTTATTCAAGGGGCACAGCATATGTAGCACTAAAATATTTAGGGGCGCTGTGTCTAGCACTATTTTATTTAGGAGGCACAGTGTTAGGTACCATTATATTCAGGCGGCACTATATAAACACCATAAGCATTTTGTAGAGCATTAAGATGTGCTGCAAAAGTAAAGAGCCAGTCCTGAATGAGAAACGTTGTCTTGATGGTCTGGATTGGATGGAGAAGAAGAGAAGAATGACCCTGAACAGGGAAGTCATCACCTGTAATTACTGAAAGTCATTGTTTATTGTTGATACTGGTTTCACTTGTGTGGTCTGCAGAGACGATGAGTGGTTCCAATCTAGACTGTAAAAACAACTCCCAGAAAAGCCTTACAATTGTTTACGTCGTATCAGGACCTGTTATTTCACATTTACAAATTTATATTGCAGGTTAGCCTGGCCTTTCAACTCCTTTATCTACTGAGCTTGGTTGTTGTATTGTATATAAGTCTTGTTCTGGTAATATATATATGAGGCTTATAACATAAATACACTACCAGAACAAGGATCAGTAAATACATACAGCACCAGAATTAGGCTTATAACATACACTCACCGGCCACTTTATTAGGTACACCTGTCCAACTGCTCGTTAACACTTAATTTCTAAATCAGCCAATCACTGGCGGCAACCTCAGTGCATTTAGGCATGTAGACCAGGGTCAAGACAATCTCCTGCAGTTCAAACCGAGCACAGTAGGGGGAAGAAAGGGATTTTGAGTGCCTTTGAACGTGGCAGGGTTGTTGGTGCCAGAAGGGCTGGTCTGAGTATTTCAGAAACGCTGATCTCCTGGGATTTTCACGCACAAACCATCTCTAGGGTTTACAGAGAATGGTCCGAAAAAGAAAAACATCCAGTGAGCGGCAGTCCTGTGCGGAAAATGCCTTGTTAAATTGCCAAGGTCAAAGGAAATGGGCAGACTGGTTCGAGCTGATTAGAAAGGCAACAGTGACTCAAATAGCCACCCCTATACAAAACCAAGGTAGGCAGAAGAGCATCTCTGATTTCACAGTACGGCGAACCTTTGAGGCAGATGGGCTACAGCAGCAGAAGAAACCCCACCGGGTGCCACTCCTTTCAGCTAAGAACAGGAAACTGAGGCCCAATTTGCCCAAGCTAAACGAAATTTGGGCAGTAGAAGATTGGAAAACGTTGCCTGGTCTGATGAGTCTCGATTTCTGCTGCGACATTCGGATGGAAGGGTCAGAATTTGGCGTCAACAACAAGAAAGCATGGATCCATCCTGCCTTGTATCAACGGTTCAGGGGTGGTGGTGGTGGTGTCATGGTGTGGGGAATATTTTCTTTTGGCACTCTTTGGGCCCCTTGGTACCAATTGAGCATCGTTGCAAAAACCTTGTTGAATCATGCCCCGAAGAATTGAGGCAGTTCTGAAGGCAAAGGGGGTCCAACCCGTTACTACTGGTGTACCTATAAGTGGCCGGTGAGTGTATATATATGTATTATGTTATTAAGCCTAATTCTGGTGCGTAGTATTTACTGATCCTTGTTCGAGAGTGTATTTATGGGTTTTTAAGCTCATTCTGGTTTCTAAAAATATAATACTATAAATATATTTTAAATATATATATATATATATATATATAATATATAAAGAGAGAGAGAGAGAGAGAGAGAGAGAGAGGAGGAAGAGAGAGAGAGAGAGAAAGTAGAAAAAGAAAAAGGGAGAGGGCGCTCTATGTGAAAGTACGTCTGGTTATACAATGAAAATAGAACATATACGGTGCTCACCTGATGCTGTTGTGCTAATATTTTAGAGGCACAACGCTCATAAAAACCTGTTTGGCTTAATTAAGCCCCAAAAACAGCAGCCACATAGTCCAAAAAACCCCTAGTATCAGAAGACCTCGGGGAACGATAATAAGACCACAAAATAAAAATAGGACCGGGTGCTCATCTTATATGTTATTGTAACTATATTGTACTTGTGGAGGCTCTTGTATAATTTACAACTGGATGTATTTTATATATGGGGGACCTTGTTGTGCCTGCAGTTATTAGAGTCTTTCCGTATGCCCCTACCTTTATGGGATCTTTTTAATCATGTTATAAATAAAGATGAATTTGTAATTGTTGTTTTGTAGTTTAGTATTGATGGAGAGGGGTAATATTAAGAAAGGGGGCCATAACTATATGAGGTCCAACCACTCTGACAAGTCTGAACATATATATTTAAATATTACATATATAGTTCTATAGGTAATAAAGTAGCTGTGTATGTAAGTACATATAATTATATTTTATTACACCCATACTATTGATCATTGGCTAACGAAAATAAAGAAATAAAAATGAATTTATTGAATTATTTTTTTTTTTCCGTTACCCCCCCCTATTATTGATCATTTTCTATACACATCGGTACAACTTTGGGAGTCTTATTTATTTTATTTTTGGGGGCACTACAGTTTTATTACAGATTGCATTTGAAAACCCATAAGAGCGTCGCTCGCTCTCCCATTGGTCCAAATAACCACGCCTCTTTTAATTTAGCCAATCACAAACATTTCTTTTCCCATAGAAATTTCTATGGGAAGGTAGCTCAGCCGCAGATTGGCTAAGCAGGACGATCCCCTCTTCCCACCAACCAATCACCAATATTTCCCATAGACAGTAATAACTTTTAGGGCGCCCTTCTATCGCGCCCTTCATTCTCCATTCAAAATAGACACACTACATCTGATTGGTGGATTCAAATCTGCCGCCTGGGCTCAACCAATCAGCTCTTTTCTGCCTTTTTTACTGTATTTTGAACTGTCCCGCCTTTTCATTTGATTGGTCCATACTTCTCAATAGCTTATAATGGTTCCCTGTCGCTCCTATTATGATTGGGTGGTTTCTGTCGACCAATGAGAAGAGCTTAAACAATTTGAATTACTGTATTTCCCGGCAATTCTCTATATCGCAATTTCTGATGTATCGCCGGTGACGGCGACAAACGCGTTGTTAGGGATTTGATTGATTTATGTTTATAGAAGGTTTCAGCTCTTTTTCAGCTAATGTTTTACACCTAATAAAAATATTTTTTTTACTCATACTCCATGCCGCACGCCGCTGAGAGCCAAGATTTCATTGCCTCTATCTCTCCATAGACTACAATGGGACAAGTAGCTCGCGCTCTGATTGGCCGGGATAGTCAAGCCTCCGCTAGCTCAGCCAATCAGCTCTTTTCTGCATTTTTACTGTATTTTGAACTGTCCCGCCTTTGAATTTGCTTGGTCAATATTTCTCCATAGGTTATAATGGGACCCTGTCGCTCCTATTCTGATTGGCCAGGATTGCCAAGCTCCCGCTAGCTCAACCAATCAGCTCTTTTCTGCATTTTAACTGTATTTTGAACTGTCCCGCCTTTGATTTTGATTGGTCCATACTTCTCCATAGGTTTTAATGGTTCACTGTCGCTCCTATTCTGATTGGCTGGTTTCTGCTGACCAATGAGAAAAGCTTACAGAATTTGAATTACTGTATTTCCCGGCAATTTTCAATTTCCAAATTCCCGATGTAGCACCGTTCTAGATTTTTGGAAAGTGATTTTATTTATGCATTTTTTTGTAGGTTTGAGCTCTTTTTCAGAGAATGTTTTACGCCTTTATAAAGGCGATTTTTTTTATTCATACTCCGCACGGACATCTTTAATGATTTCTCGCTGTTTTCCAGCCTGTCTCGAATTGGAATACATGTTAGGCACAGTCCCGCACAGCGCCTAAGTCCCGCACAGCGCCCCACACACTGGCGAGATTCGGCGGACTTTTCTACGCATTTTATGAGCGCACCTCCTCGGACGGCGAATATGAGGCGCAGCCCCGCACTGCGCCAAAGTCCCCGCACTGCGCCCCACACACTGGCGAGGCACGGCGAACTTTTCCCCGCATGTATGAACACACCTCCTTGGACGGCGAATATGAGGCGCAGCCCTGCACTGCGCCAAAGTCCCCGCACTGCGCCCCACACACTGGCGAGGCACGGCGAACTTTTCCCCGCATGTATGAGCACACCTCCTTGGACGGCGAATATGAGGCGCAGCCCTGCACTGCGCCAAAGTCCCCGCACTGTGCCTCACACACTGGCGAGGTGCGGCGGACTTTACACCGCATGTATGATCGCACTACGTCGGGCGGCGAATCTTAGGCGCAGTCCCGCAATGCGCCTAATTCCCGCACTGTGCCCCACACACTGGCGAGGCGCGGCGGACTTTACATGGTATGTATGAGCGCACCTCGGCACCGACATAAATCAGGCGCAAATTTTGCCGGAAAACTGGTGGAAACATGCGCTCCGACGTGGCGAGATTCATACATGTCGCCCTATGTGCCTACAGGGGGGCCCCAAAGACTGGGGGGAACTATGTGCCTACAGGGAGCCCTAAAGACTGGGGGGGGGGGACTATTTGCCGGGGGGGGAGGGGATGGAGTGGGAGAGGGCCCAGACGCTCCAGCTGTATGGGGCCCCAAAATTTCTGATGGCAGCCCTGCTCACGCACCTATCCATGAGGGGGGCAATTGCTTAGTACATAACGGCAAATTGAATAAAAAACAATTCAGAACAATATGCAGAAAAGTCACATTGCCATTGTGCTGCGAGTATGGCCATTTCTCAAATCTAGTTTTATCCTGTCTAATTTGACAACACTATTAATAAATGTTCCACAATATTTCCCTTCTACAGATTTAATGGAGCGCAAATGAAATATACAACACTTTCTCTTTGCAGAGCTGCAACTGTCATAATGATCTCCATTGACTCCACCGTATAACTGTATGTGCAAAGTTAACTCCACTACATACTGATGCAGAAAATAGCTGCTGTCCTGCTCTCATTAGGGTCTTTACAAACCATCAGCTTTCCCGAGGTTAAAGTCCATCTTAAACAGTAACCCTATTAAGCAATGTCCTTCCCTGTTTCTGGCAGCACACCGCTCTATAAAAACCCCATACACCCCTGGTACTGAGTAGAATATAAAATAAGTCTATCAACATCTGATTTTAAGAGGATTATGACGCCACTGAGCATCTGTTGAAGAAACTGGTCTCCTTCTCCCACATGTGTGAGAATAATTGAACTTCATCCTACAAGCTATAAATAGCCTCCACAAGATCTGCTGCCGCTGTTGTTGTTTTACCACTTAAAACCACCTTTTCCATATTATTTTGTGCAGGTTTTACATTGTACTCACACACGTGATAAAATGACAAGGTTACAAATGTGGATAAAATCTCTGCTCATAGTTGTACACTTCAGAGTAGGAAATACGACAACTCCGCTAAATATTCTTTATACCAAATAAAATGAAAAATGAAGACATATCACAAGGCATTATGGGAAAGGAGCTGAGAAGCTCAAGCGCCTTCTATTGGATGTAACAAATCCTCAATTTGCATTTGACCCACTGGGTCTTTGGAATGCAATAGGGATGTTAGCCAAGCCAGCATCACCCATCTGTAGACAGCCATTTTGCAGTGTTTGCCGCTTGTCAGTATAGAGCAGAGCGATGCTGGCTTGGCTGAGTGGGAGGCAATGAGTGGCGCAGAAAGGGAAGATTTCTACTTAGGGAGAGCGCCATGTAGGCACCATATAGGCTTTGTATGAAGACATACAAAGCCATCAGGATAAGAGAACACTGAAACCAAGTAGTGATAGCAATATTTATGTGGGTTATCCTGGTATGCCAGCTGATGCCAAGAATAGCACTTGCAGTTGTTACTAAGGGCGACATGTATGTTTGGGGCTGTGCCAGTATTCTGGTGTGCTTTCAGCCCAAAAACTGTCAAAGCCCCATTCTCTCGATGTATGAGCGGCGCACACCAAACTTTGGAGCATTTTGCAGCGGTTGCGACACTTTGTAATGTGCCCAAGATGAAGGGGCGTTCTGGGGTCGTGTCACAACACAACCGTATGAGTCTACAAATTTATGACTATAGGACAACAAAACCTGGCACATTACTGCTGGAACAGGAGGACCAATTTCAATGTGGTCTGCCTGAGCCACAGTAATCATAATGGAAATAGATTGGGCAGGAGGACAAAAAATAGCAATTTTTTTTCAAATTATACCACAAAAATTTTTGAGGATAATTATCAAACTATATAAAATTAAATAATATACAATAAATATTAAATAATGTAATATAAAATAAATTTTAAAATATGTAATATCCAAAAAATATAAAATTAGCTCCTATAAAATTTAAATAGGGGAATATACACATATACACTCACCGGCCACTTTATTAGGTACACCATGCTAGTAACGGGTTGGACCCCCTTTTGCCTTCAGAACTGCCTCAATTCTTCGTGGCATAGATTCCACAAGGTGTTGCAACGATGCTCAATTGGTACCAAGGGGCCCAAAGAGTGCCAAGAAAATATTCCCCACACCATGACACCACCACCACCAGCCTGAACCGTTGATACAAGGCAGGATGGATCCATGCTTTCATGTTGTTGACGCCAAATTCTGACCCTACCATCCGAATGTCGCAGCAGAAATCGAGACTCATCAGACCAGGCAACGTTTTTTCCAATCTTCTACTGTCCAATTTCGATGAGCTTGGGCAAATTGGAGCCTCAGTTTCCTGTTCTTAGCTGAAAGGAGTGGCACCCGGTGTGCTTTTTCTGCTGTAAGCCCATCTGCCTCAAAGTTGGCCGTACTGTGCGTTCAGAGATGCTCTTCTGCTACCTTGGTTGTAACGGGTGGCTATTTGAGTCACTGTTGCCTTTCTATCAGCTCGAACCAGTCTGCCCATTCTCCTTTGACCTCTGGCATCAACAAGGCATTTTACGCCCACAGGACTGCCGCTCACTGGATGTTTTTTCTTTTTCGGACCATTCTCTGTAAACCCTAGAGATGGTTGTGCGTGAAAATCCCAGGAGATCAGCAGTTTCTGAAATACTCAGACCAGCCCTTCTGGCACCAACAACCATGCCACATTCAAAGGCACTCAAATCACCTTTCTTCCCCATACTGATGCTCGGTTTGAACTGCAGGAGATTGTCTTGACCATGTCTACATGCCTAAATGCAGTGAGTTGCTGCCATGTGATTGGCTGATTAGAAATTAAGTGTTAACGAGCAGTTGGACAGGTGTACCTAATAAAGTGGCCGGTGAGTGTAATTGTCTGTAGGTGAACTTAACTGGTTTGGCTCAAGTCCTTTTCAGATTGCAAAACTCTTTTGAGTTACATGTGAATTCTATAACAGAGTTCAAGAAGGGCTTGGCTGCATTTCTGGAGTGTGATAATAAAACAAATTATAGTGACTAGGATTCTGAAGAAGGGTCTGGATACATTTCTAGATGTAATATAACAAGTTATAGTGACTAGGATTCTGTAGAGGGGTCGTTAATCCAGAGATATATTCCGATTTCCAGATTGGAGTCAGGAAGGAATTTTCTCCCTAACATGATGACAATTGACTTCTACCTCATTGGGGTTTTGGCCTTCCACTAGATCAACACTTTAACACTTTAGCAACAATTTAGCACACTAGGCTGAACTGGATGGACGTATGTCTTTTTTCGGCCTGACAAACTATGTAACTATGTGAATTGAGGATAACTACATCAATAGATGGTGCTAGTGAGCTGTTCAGCTCTTTCCCATAAGCCTTTACTTTATGCAAAAAAAGCCAGTGAGGTGCTTAAGGCAAAAAAATCTTTAGGTGAACATAACTGATTTGGCTTAAAGGGGTTGTCTCGCTACAAAGAATAGCTTTCAAATTGTAGGGAACACAAAATAAAGACATTTTCCAAATATATTGCTTTGTTCCTCTGTTTTCCCTAAGGAGATACAAGTGAATTTATGACCTCCCTGGCTATTTCAGTTCCCTCAGTAACCAACCTGTAAACAATTCTCCCCCTGCTGTTTGTTCAATGAGATAACAGTGAGTGACATCATCACACAGGTTGCTGCAGTGTCCTGTGCTGCTCAGCAGTAAAAAGCTTGATTTTATGTAAAATAAACAGAACTGTAATTAGGGCTTTTGTTTTGGGGATCAGATAAGAAGTCCTGTTAGTAGTTTGAGAAGCTAATCTGATCTAATTAGCATCTGAAAGCACAGCACAGCAATGAGCTGTACAAGCAAGGAGCTGTATGCAAATGAGTCAATCTGAACCAGGAAGTGACAGAGTATTTCATTCATGCATTCTCTGAAACTCTGAAGGGAGACAACTCCTTTAAGTCCTTTTCACATTTCAAGACTCTTCTGAGTCACATGAGAATTGAGGATAACTACATCCAATAGATGGCGCTGTGGAGCTCTTCAGCTCTTTCACATTAACCTTAACTTTTAGTAAATCCTTGTCTTCCCCGTGAAATAACAATTCTGAAGCATCTTCTCTGTGTTACTAAATACAAACATAAATACCCAAAATAATTTTGTCAAAGGATGATAATAATAAGATCCTCAGCACATATACACAACCTCAACCCAATCGAAAAAAAAGTGCTCGATCAGAAATAAGCGTACACCAATTTTATGTAAATTCTAAAAAAATTTATTTAAAGAAGTTAAAAAACAAAATGATGGAAGTACTACTGGAAAAAAACTGATACAACAGAGGCAAGTTCATATATGTTGCCCATAAAATGCAATAAATAATGCATTTACATTGCTAGTTACCCACAGCCACTCTTGACGCGTGTTTTGCCTTAAGGCCATGTTCACACGACTTATTGCCGGCGTAATTGCGGCCTTGAATAAGTAGCATGTCACTTTCTCCCCACTCGCCGTATTGTGCGAGCAGGGAGAGGAGAAGTAATCCATAGTTCTCTATGAGAACTGTGGATTACTGTAATGACCGGGACATATTTCAGCCCATAATTCGCGCAGTACGGCACGAACTACGGACTGAAATACGTCCCAAAATAAGCCGTGTGAACATGGCCTATTGCTTCATCTGGGGCGTCAGGAGAGGCTGTGGGTAACCAGCAATGTAAATGCATTATTTATTGCACTTGCACTTTATGTATGTATCTATTGTATTAATACTATCTATATAATTTGGTGATTTAGTATATGAACTTACCATTGTATTGGCTGCTTTTTCCCCACTTCCTGCCGGGCAGGAAACCGCAACCTGGATGGAAGCCTGCAGGTCCTCTTTTTGCAGCAACGGAAAGCAGAAGGAAACCTCCGATCCCTGGGGGCTTAACCCCCTGATTTCTGTGATCCATGAAAGCGGCTTAATCAAATGGCATTTCTCTGCTACATGGGGGGATCATGACTCCCGGTGACCCGATGGAGCCAGCTGAACATCTGTACGGTCAGCCCTGGGGACCTAGAGTAATCCCAGGGCTCTCTGTTTAGCAAGTCTCCAGTCAGGGCACACTGTGTGCTGCCCTTACTGCTGCCTGTGTCATACTGACACAGAAAGTATAGTATTAGCATATATGAGTATGGTAATACATTATGAAGTGTAAAAAAAATATATATTGTAAAATAGTTATCCTTTAATGGGGTATAAAAAAAGTAAAAAACATTACACAAAAAAAAAAAACATACACATATTAGGTATCCACACGACAATAATAACCTTTAGAGTTAATATAACAAGTTATTCATATTAAAATGTGAACGGTGCAAAAAAAATAATTAAAGAAAAAAAAAAAGATCTGCAGTAGTTTATATGTAAACTCAAACTATGCAACTTCCCCTGCATAAAAAGTCCTCATGGCGTCTAAGTGTCATTGAAAAAATAATAAAATTTCTGACTGTTGAAACACAAGGGGCGACATGTATGATTTATGACGCTTAGACGCCAATTTTAAAGCACATAAGAATACTGTAGAGTGCACCTGATTTATGAAACTGCTCTACTGCGGGTCATAAATCACACACATTCTAGCGCTAAAACTTGTGGCTCAGGTAAACCACTTTGAAAGTGATCTACCTGTACCAGCACTAATGTGCCTGGAATTGCCGTACTGAAGCTATAAATCTATAGAATCTATAGAATCTTCGTATGGTTCTAGTGCGCCCTGCCTCCCGCACGTCCCCCGAAATCAGGTGCATTATAAAGTGCCGCGGACGCCCTGTAATGCGCCTGATATTGGCGTGCAGATGAATTAAAACTATAGTGAACGGGGCTGCACTAGATCTCAGGCTGAAAAGACGCCAGACTTTTGGTGCAGCTCCGTTCTTACATGTCGCCCAAGGAGGCCAAAACTAAAAAATATAGCTGGTCATTAAGGACTTTTCAGGCCGGGGGCTTAGGGGTTTAATAAATCTAATCTAAAGTGCCCTTACATTGTCGATGAGTCCAAATTGGCAGTTTCAGGGCACAGATAAATAGCCGAAGTCAGAAAACCATAAGGGTATAGTCCCACATAGCGAAAACACACGGCCAAGGAAACCCTTAATTGGCTTTAGAGAAAGAAAGTAAAGCTGCTAGAAAGGCCCAGACACAGCTGCTATGTGGCCAAAGCCTCAGACATGCAGATCTGTTTGGTTTTTAAACAGAGGCCCCTTACTACCTTCCACACAAACCACGGAATATAGTAATACATTTCTAGAAGGAATAACAGAGGAACAGCAGAACACAGATTTATAATAGAAGATGATACAGGATTGTTATTTCACAGGGAACACAAGGATTTATTAAAACAGACCTGTCAGTAGATGTCCCAGAGCCTCTTTAAAGGGGTTGTCTAGTAAAGGAATTTTCAAGTACCATTTTAGGACATGCTTAGATACTAGTCAGGATCTCTATCAAAAAGCCAGAGGTGTAATGCTTCATTTCCCTTGTCATGACACTGCAGGGGAATTAAAACACTTGCTGTAGGTTCTCCAAGCAGATTAAGGCCTTGTCCCCACGGCACGGTTTTCACCCGGTTTTTCAGACGGTTTTCGGTTTTGAAAACCGTCTTCAAACCGGGTGAAAACTTTTAACATGGACCTCTATGGAAAACCCGCGCAGCAGTCCCCACCGCCGGCGGCCTAAAAAACATGGAACATGTTCATTCTTCCCCCCTTTTTTAGGGTGGCAGAAGAACATGTCAATGTGAATGGGAAGAGCTTTTCTCCGCTAATTGCACACGGCACAAAAACAGGTCAAATACGGGTCGGATAAACCGACCGGTATTTGTCCTGTGCTATTTAAACGGCCCCTGAAACTGATTTCTGTGGTTCTCAGCACTGGGACAGTTTTCAATCTGCTTATCTTCCACGGACCCTTCTCCAAAAGGGTATTGTCAGACAGCCCTTTAAAAGGGTTGTTCCAATTGGACTATTTGTTGCATAAGATCAAAAAGACTTTAAAGGGGTGAGTCCCACTTGTGACCTAATCTATTAGCTATGGTGGAAAGTGCTTAAAAGTCCTGGACTGTAATGGGTGGCATGTAGTGGAATATACCATGATAACATTATGTGATCATCCATAGCCTTATAAGCTGATTATTTGTGATTTCAGCCACCAGATAATCACTGGGTGGCTTTTATCCTGAGGACTTGTTTAGTTAAGAATTTCGCATTATTTGCTAAAGCTTAACAAATTAAGATAGATAAATAGGTAGGGAGGAGACCTATCCAAAGAGCAAACATATCTCAATATAAGAAGCAATATTTAGGCACTATCGCTGCTTAACTAATATAGTAAAAGTAATAACCAGCTGTGGAGAAATAAAAAATAGCATCCTTTACCATAGACTGCGTATGGCTGGAAGTCAGCACAATTCTATTTCCAGCAAATGCAGAACGATTCAAAGCGTCCATAGCGATGCCATCCTCAATACAACCGAACTCCAGTGCGCATGACTGGAAGCCTCCCAGGCTGCTTCGCCATTCGGGTGAAAGCAACGTGTGGCGTCCGTGTAGCCACTGTCATTTCTATTTTTCACAGTTGACATGCGCATATGACGTCTATCACACGGAGATATGTCCTCATGGACGCCTTACATTGCATTCAACAGATTGGCGGATTGGAGCAGCTTGGGAAGCTTCCAGTCATGCGTATTGGAGCTCGGCTGTATTGTGGATAGCCGGCCAAGCGCAGTCTTTGTTATAGGATGCTGTTTTTTCTTTCTTCACAGCTGGTTATTCATTTTAATATATTAGGTAAGCGGTAATAGTGCCCGTGCCCTTATTTACATATTTACATTTTTATCATCTTTATTACTGATTGGTAATGTTTATTTTTTGCATAATATTGCCTCTTGCATGGAGATATTATGTGAAAAATAACATTACCAACCAGTAATAAAGACAATAAGGATGGGTTCACATGGCGTAATTGAGGGGCATATTTCGGCAAATAATTATACTGCGATACCCCCAAAATACGCCTCGCAATTACGGTAGTTCATAGCTCTCACTTAGTGCTATGATTACCTGCCGTCTTCCCCGGCGAGGAAAACAATTGATGTCACTTCTTCCTGTGGTTTACGCGCTAAGGCGAGTGAAAGTCAAAGGGAGCCGGCTATCAGTGTTATAGAATTATGGCGCTGGGCAGCGCGTACTTCTACAACACCCGTCATATTGCGGTACGTACAGTACACGCCGCAATATACTGTGTGAACATCCCCTATAACTTTAAGGGAATATTATAAAGTCAAGAGAATTCCACGTGGGGTGAGATCCTCTCTGCGTCCTAATTTATTTTCCCAAGATTTGGACTTCAGAGCTCGAGTTGAAGCTATTTCTAACAAACATGTTTAGGACATTGTACTTTTAAATCTTGAGTTTTTTCAACAGGATTTACAACATACCAAGAATAAACTGGATGAAACTGACGTTTTGTTAAAAATTTCTATTGTCCCCTGATAATTATAATAAATTCCATGATAAACAAAATCGTTCTTTTTCCAAGTTCAAAAGTGATCTGGAGGATGTTATAAGATGGAAGTGCTATCGGGATTTACAGGATTATGAGACTGGAAATGTGTATTCATGGTCCACAGATAAAACTATGAATCGTGGAAGATGGCCCAAGAAAAATAAGGCATTGTACACTGGAAAACATCAGTGAGGGGTCTTTTTATGGATTTACCGGAGGACAATGACCAATGAGAAGAGGTGGCAAAAAGCAACATAGAGTCCGGAAGAACCAGGAGTCAAAAGCAATCTCGAAGGTTAAACAGAAGACAAGCCCAGAGCAAGAAAAAATAAAGTTATCCACTGTGGTAAATATTTCATCATTGACTTTATCTGAAACGCAATTATGTGTATTATCTAAAGGACTTTTTTTTGGTCCAGATCAGAGAGTGGATTGGTTTAATTTTAGATTTGGATTTAACACAGTTTTTTTGTAGAGTTACGTGCTTGGTTTAATCAACAGTCTAGTCAACAGTCTTGTACAATTGGTAGTTCCCTAAATAATGTTGATTTCAAATTGAAGGATTTTGATCTGTCTCTTTCCAGTGATTTCACTCCTATAATCTCTCATCCTATTGAGACTTATATACAACTTGTTAAGCATGATATTGAGAAGTTAAGGAATAGTGGTTTAGGTTATTTTTTACAACATCCTAACTTAATTTCTTCTGAAATTTTGGTGATTAACCCCTTAAGGACCCAGCCTGTTTTGACCTTCCTGACACAGTCCTATTTTTGAAATCTGACATGTGTCAATTTATGTGAGAATAACTTTTTGACACTTTGACCTATTCATGTGATTCAGAGATTGTTTTCTCGTGACACATTGTGCTTTAAGTTAGTAAGAAATTTTTATCCATACAACCCTTGTTTTTTTGTGAAAAATTTCAAAATTTTTTAAAAAATTTGCGATTTTAAAAAATTGAAAAATTTCTGCGTGCAAGAAGTAATTATTCACCACAAAATAGTTTATAACGGGGATTACCTTGTCCACTTAGGTTGGCATCATTTTTTAAAAGCTTTTTTTTTTTTTAGACATTTTGAGGGGGTTAAATTTGTAGCATTTCTCACATTTTCAAAAAATTTGCAATATACATTTTTTTGGGCCACTCCCGTTTGACGTGCTTTGAGGGGCCTGCATGTTGATACCCCATAAGTACGCCATCTGAGAAACAGACCCTTTGTATTTACAACACTATTTAGGAAGTTTATAACCCTTCAAATTTTCCAAAATTAAAGCAAAGTGGAGGTGAAATTTCAAAATTTCACTTTTTTTGCGTTTTTTAAAATTTTACCATTATTCACTGGAATACGGAAAAAGTGACTAGGTAAAACAACTTAATTCAATTCCCCAGGTCGCCGTTTTTAAAAAGATATCCCATATGTGGCCCTGTGCATTTTTTGGGCTCACCATAAACCCAGAAAAGGAGGAGAAAATATTACTCGGGGTCTCATTTTCAAACGATTTTTTTGAGGCGCCATTTCAGGTTTGGGGACCCTAAGGGGCTTTAAAAATTAAAAAACACCCCTAAATAGACCAATTGGAAACTACACCCCTTAATGAATTACCCGGGGTGCATTATTTATTGACCCCACGGGGATTCACAAATTTTTTTTAGCATAAGCTGTGAAAATTAAAAAAAAAATTTTTTTAATAATCTGCAATTTTAGCTTAAAAAAGTTTCTATATACAAGGAACCTGGAAAAAAAAGAACCCCAAAACTTTGTTAAGAATTCTTCCAATTTTGGGAAAACCCTACATGTGGGGGAAACTGCTGTTTGGGCGATGGCGGGGGTTAAGGAGGGAGGCTATTTGGGTTTTGGAAGCAGATTTTGGTGGGGCCCTGTCGCATTTGCAAAGCCCCCCAAATAGAGAACAGGCGAAACCCTTTGAAGTCGCCCGATTTTTTGGATTCAACACCCATCAGGGATCTCATTAGGGGTGTATGTGCATTTTGGATGCACAGGTGTTCCATATTTTTTTTTTAGCA
>JAODAL010059936.1:0-21179 GCA_025379985.1 Phyllomedusa bahiana | reverse complement strand
ACCAACACACAAACAGGAAGAAGGAGCGCCAACTATCACAAGAGACAACCCGACAGGAACACACAAGAAGAAAAGAAGGAAGCGCGAGCAACCCCCGACTCAATTAGCTAGCAGATGAGGCCGTATATACAGCCGAAAGTGCTCCGATTCCCACCGGCCAATCTGTTTTACTGCAGCAGAAGGAAGGCCCAGACTCGCAGCCTCTGTTGCCGCGCCAATCTGAAAGGAGTGTGGCGCGAAACTGCCCGGATCCAACCCCAGCTGAGCCAGACTTTTCCGAAACACCCCCGTAAATTGAAAACGGGACAAGAACTCGCCGTTCCCATGACACAGCACCAGACCCGACCCTACCGGAACCTTAGCTGAATATGCCCTTAAGCAAACTACCGGGCACATACTGGACCCAGTCACCACACCCAAAACCACGACCTTACCCCTGCCAAAAATATCCGTCTTAGACCGCCGAATACGAAACTTGACCCTGTCACTCAACAACTCCACATCCCCCCATTGTAATCCCCCACCCACTTTCTTACTTGGCGATACCAACTCCCCAATCCGTAATGCCCCAAAAAACACCCAGAAAAAAGCCAACCGGAACAAACACAACTCCAACTCATCGGAACACACATCCCCCAGCACACCACCCAAACGTTCTAATAACCGAAAGTCCACTGGATGCCTAGAGTCACGGGTAGCCCAGCCTTTACGAAAACCCTGCAACACCTGACGCACCACAAAAGCCTTAGTGCAATCCACCTGAGCCCGCAACTTAAACCCAAACGCCAAACCAGAAAGGAAACGAGAGACCTTAGATAGGGACCAACCCAACTTGGACGCATGTCCCAAAAAACAACACAATGCCCAAGGCCGATCCTCCTCACACACACGGTCACCCAAACCCTGAAGCCAAGCACACCAGACATTCCAAGAAGCTTCATAAGCCACCCACGTCTTGTCCGCCAAAGAAGCCTGAATTAGGCGACCGGCCTCCCGTTGACCAGCTCCCACAATTGCCCCGGTCAAGGAAGACCCGTGGCTGCCGCTCCAGGCGCCAGTTCTCGAAAGTGGTCCCACTGGAAACAAGACAAAGCATCCGCTATTAATTTGTGTACCCCAGGAACATGCTCCGCCACCACCCACGCATTAATATCCAAACAACACAAAACCAGATGCCGAAGCAGGCACACCACCGGAGGAGACGATGCCGACAAACTATTGATGGCTTGAACCACCCCCAGGTTGTCACAATGAAACCTTACTTTCTTGTTCCGAATCCTATCTCCCCAAATTTCCACCGCCACTACTATGGGAAACAACTCTAACAGGGCCAACCCAGATTCCACCCAAGCCGACGGCCAACCACCAGCACACCACGAACCCTGGGAGTATGCCCCAAACCCCGCACCACCCGCCGCGTCAGTGAAAATCTTCACCTCCACATTCGAACATCCGTCTTCTATAAACAATGAACGCCCATTGTAACGCTCCAAGAACTCCCCCAAACTCTCAAAACATCCCTCAATTCCCCCGTAAGCCGCACAAAATGATGCGGGGCTCGCACCCCAGACGTCGCAAACGCCAGCCGCCGACAGAACACCCTGCCCATTGGCATGATGCGACAAGCAAAATTCAGCTTGCCCAACAACGATTGTAGCTCCCGAAGGGGAATCTTCCTCAAAACCCTCGCTCTCCTAACCTCAGCCCACAATGCCTCAAGTTTCTCCGGCGGCAGGCTGCATGTCATTGAAACGGAATCAATCCTGATCCCCAAAAAATTCAAACAAGTGGCTGGCCCTTCGGTTTTGTCCGGGGCCAACGGAACACCAAATTGCTCCGCCACCCACTGCATCGTCCGCAGTAGCAGCTCGCAAAGGTTGGAGCCCTCAGGACCGATGCACAAAAAATCATCCAGATAATGGATAATTGAAGGGACTCCCTCCACGTCCCGCACCACCCATTCCAGAAAAGAACTATGCCTCAAAGTAGGCACAAGAAATGGAACAGCCCATCAGCAAACAACGATCCACGAAAAACGGCCCTTCCCAAAAACATCCCAACAAACGAACACTGTCTGCATGCACTGGCAACAGGCGAAAAGCCGCCTCAATGTCAGTCTTGGCCAACAACGCCCCCGGCCCATAACGTCGCACCCAATGGGTCGCCGTATCAAATGAGGTATAAGCCACGGAACATAGCTCCGGATCGTTACCATCATTGACCGACTGGCCCCGCGGAAAGGAAAGGTGGTGTATCAGCCGAAATTTGTTCGGCTCCTTCTTGGGCACCACACCCAGAGGGGAGACCACCAAATCCGCGAACGGGGGATCCATGAAAGGCCCCGCGATCCGTCCCAACATCACCTCCTTCGCCAGTTTTTCCGACACCACCCCCTTATGTTCCATAGCGGAACGCAAGTTCTTAGTGGTGAAGGGAACCACATGCAAAGGGGACGGAATACGAAAACCGTCCACAAAACCCCACTCGAGCAACTCCGCCCCCACCCTATCCGGATACCTGGCGAGGTAGGCCCGCATCTTTTCCACCTTCACTGGCATCTGCCCCTTGCCCACCAGAACCTGTCCCCCGCCCTTTTCTTTCTTGCTGCACCGGGACAAACCATGGGAACCTGCGTTGCACCCGGAGCACGGATGCTTAAATCGACAGCCACCCCCTAACTTACAGTGGCCCTTGTTAAAGAGCCAACACAGTCCCAACTTCTGGCCTCCCGCGGCCGAGGAGCCTCCAGAGGCTCCACTCGAATGTCCGTAACCGCCAGTACCCCCCTGAAAGGACTGCCCATATCGCGCAGGTCCCATAATCCACAGCCACAAACCTATATCCTTATTATCCCACCTAATCGAAGGCCGCACCGCCTTCCGCTGACGGAACTGATCATCGTACCGCAGCCATGCTTGCCCCCCATAAACCCTCTGCGCCTCCCCGACTGCAATTGGCAAAAGAGGGCTGAACAATGCTCCAGAGCTTTCTCCCCAATTACACTGGCCAGAATGGCAAATGCCTGCAGCCAGTTGTTAAAAGTCTACGGAATCAAGCGCCAACAGCACTTGTCCTCCTCTTCCTTCTTACTCTCGTCCCTCTTACCCTTGTCCAAATTAAATTTTTCTAGAGGGAGAAGGGAAAAAATCTCGACATATTCGTCTTTCCAGATTTTTTCTTTCACCTCTTTCTTCAAGTGGGAGCCAAGAGGACCCTCAAAACAAACATAAACCTCCCCCTTCACTTTATTGTCCTATCGAACCCCATCACCTTGCCCTTCCTTATCCGTCTGAACCGAGACCGTGGTACCCTGCACCACAGTGGCATGCGCCGCCGCGCCCATCCCCGCCGACAACGCTGAACCCCAAGCTCTGGCCGGAGAACCCGCCTGACTAAACCTCGCCAACAACTCCTGTACCCTGGCCGCCAACCCTACCAACCCTGCCATGTCGCCCACAGCCCCGCCACGCCCCGAAGGCCCCGGGACCTGACTAAGCGCTGCGCTCTGCGACATAAAGATAGGAGGAAACGGACAAGACAGACGTATACTCATCCGGCTGCACGGGTGCTGTGACCCCGCCAGCCGCCGCCAAGGATCCCTGAAGATGGTAACCGGAGGACGGATTGCCAAAGGCCGGGGAAAGACGGGATACAGAAAACCATCTGGAACGGGAGCGCACCTGAGGCTTCACAAATGCCTCCTGCAAGGACCGCGGGGACCCATCCCCCGTCGACGGATCCAAGATTCCTCCGCCGCCTGGGCCGACCATAAGCCGCCCGTCACCAACCACATTCCGGCCAAGGCTAGCCGACGCCGACTCTCCATACTCTGGACGCACCTGGCTGCGCCCCCCGGCCAGCACATCACGGGGGAGGCCTGCCGCCGCCGAAACTCCAGTCGCTCCCAGAGGCGCAGCAGACACCGCCCCAACCACCGAGCGGAGCAGGCCGCCCTCCGCAGAGCCCGGGCGCCTAGCAGAATTCCTCCCATGCCTTGCCCTGCGCCCCCCCCCCCCCTCGCGCCACCCGCCGCCGCTGACGGTGCCTCTGCTACCTGTAAGGCTGCCTCAACTTGCTCTTGCAGCCAAGCACTGCCGCAGGACCCGGCCGCGGTCCGCAGCCGGTCCAATACCGCTTCCACGTCGGCTGTTACACACTGAAGCAGCGCGCACAGGTCCCTCTCAGATTGAGCTTCCTGGGCGCGACTGCTTCCTGTGTACGTGCGGCGGCCTTAAAAGCCAGCCGCACGTCACAGCTCCTCCCAGGGAGGCGCGGCCCACCGGGTCATGCGGGGGGGACCTCCCCCTCCGCGTGCTACGGGTCCGGCCCCCGTCTGTGGGTGCTGCCGTGACCTACACACTGTTTTATTGTGCCACACTGTGGCCTACTCCTGTTTTTGCCACCTCCAGAATGTCATTGTGCCACTGTCTGATCTCATGCTGCTGCTGTGGCTTCTGCCATAACCTACACACTGTGTCATTGTGCCACTCTGTGGCCTACTCCTGTTTTTGCCACCTCCAGAATGTCATTGTGCCACTCTCTGACCTCATGCTGCTGTGACTGCCGTCGTCACCTCCACACTCTGTCACTGATGTTGCCACCTGAGCCCTCAGCTTGTTTTTTTCAGCTGTCGCTGCCATGACTTTATCAGACTACATTCCCCCTTCAGTTTTTTGGTCAGTTTTGCTCTCTTAAGTGCCCAGGTAATTTTATAGTGAATAGCGGCGGCAGTCATGTGCGTGTCATACTAAAACACAACATTGTATGAAGACCAAACCAAGCTCCCTCTGCATATTTAAGCATGGCCCAACGTTCTACAGCGCCCTGCAGGCTCTGTGCAGCCTGGAAATAGCTGTTGTTTAATGTGAGTCATCCCGAAGTAATTCGGACCGAATTTATTTTAGTTTGAGAAATTCGCCCATCTCTAGTCCTAGCACTAAAATGCGCCTGATTAATGACCCGCTGTAGAGTGGGTTCATAAGTTAGGTGCATTCTATGCCATTATAATGCGCATGAAATTTGGAGTTTAAACGCCAAATTTCATATATGTGGCCCAATGTATCCAAGGAAAGGCAGGCTGGTCTGCTCAAACAAGCATTTCTCCAGTTTAGTATAGAAGCGATTGGTTCACAACCTGTTACGTTCGTGCTCATTGGGACTTCTGCACCATTCTCTGTCTGAAAATTAGATGCGCTGTTCACTATGATTTTGTACTTTATTGCATTTTGTCTTGCACTGGTCTGAACAATGCTCTATCTTACTCCTTGCTGTGTTAGTTGAATTCTGTCTGTTTATCCTGATAACTTTGTTCTGGGCTGCAGACAGTTAAAGCAAGTTGTTATTTACAGTTCTTTCACTACTCGCATTCCTTCCTTACTAGTCTATGATCTGTGTGATCTGGATGTCAAAGGACTGGTCCAATCGCGCCCAAGAAAGGGACTCTGACATGCCATAACAATACCATTCTTCTGTATTTGCTTGTCTTGTTTGGTTTCGGTGTACACTTTAGCACAATCAAGGAACATCGTCCAGTTATCGTCGACCACTTAGGGTCGGGCCAGCAAGTAGGTAGGTACAGCTTGGAGAGACTTGTGCTAGGGTTCACTGTCTTGTCTCTGCTACCTGTCCTCCTAGGTTGCATGTTTCTTACCCAACCATTTTAGAACCAGCCATACATGTTGGCGATGAGACAGTAAATCTGGAGAAAAGATTAGGATGTCATCGAGATTGACCAGGACACCTATAAATGCTGCACCATTACAGAGACCAAAGGGCATCACCAGTTAATTGAAGCACGCCTCTCGGTTATTGAAAGCAGTCTTCCATCCATCTCTTTCACAAATACAAATCAAATTGTAAGTCCCATGGAAGTCAAACTTGGTGAATATCTTGGCTCCCTGCAGTCGAATCAAAGAACTCGGAGATTAGGGGCAGTGGATATCAGTTCCTGATGGAAATTTTATTTAGATCCCAGTTATCAATATAGGAGCGGTGAGAACGGTCCTTTTTTTCAACAAAGAAGAACCCAGCACCAGCAGGAGAGGAAGATTCACAAATAAAGACCTTTGCAAATTTTCCTTCTGTTTCTCACAGATGACATCCACAAATTCATGATATTGTATGGAATTGGTAGCCAAGGAAGCAGACTCAGAAGTGTGGGCAGAGAATCTAGTTGCATGGTGGCCTAAGGCATTGTGAGTGACAATGCTGACTCCAACCAATGACCTCACCCGGTTTTCAGTCAAGTGCATTTGCAACCAGGGGAGACCAGGAGGAGTTTTGAGCTGAAGTGTGGAAGACTGTAGAAGGCACATTTCTCCTTGTGGAATGCCTTAAACTGTAGAGTAAGAGACTCAGTACAGTACTGGATGGAGTCAGACAGGACCTCTGCATAGACAGAAGAGATCACCAGAAGCTTGTCCAATCGAGATACCGGTAGGCAGTAATTAGAAACCAGAGACAGCTGAATAAAAGAGTCCAGGAAGGCAGAAACTTGAATGTTGACACCGAATGAAGACAGAATGGAGACTGGAAAGGTTCTCTTTGCTGGCAGAGCTCCAGTTAGTTTTTGGCGAGTCAGACATAATATCTGGAGCAATGAGGTCATCCAGAGTAGTAGGAATATCTTGACCAGTCAGTTCATCCTTTATTTGCTCAGTAAGGCCTTCGCAGAAAGCCACTATTAGAGCCACATTGTTCCAGGCTAGATCAGAGGACAGCATGCGGTATGGTTTATTGCTCCACATCACAGAGGAAGCACACCTAGGTTATACAAAGAATTTGCATAAGGACTCTAAGAACTCTTGAAGGTTCAATGAATCCCCTCACTCCCAAGGGGTGTAGCCCAGGCCAGAGCTTCACCGGTAGGCTAATAATGAAGGTTTCTCTGGCTCGGTCTTTGTGAACTGATGTGCCAGTATCACAAAATGGATTGTACATTGGTTTACAAAACCAATACTGGTCTTAGGGTTTCCGTCATAATGAGGTGACAGAATCAGGTGCAGACATGGACTAACAGAAGCCGCTGTAGTCAGGACTACAGTAGGTGCAGGTGCAGTTGCAGCTACCAGGAAACGTGCTGAAATAGCCTGTAGCATCTTGAAGAGCTGCTCTAGCTAAATGTTTTGATGGGCCACTTTGGCTGCGAGGTCACCAACATCTGGCAGAGGCACTTTGAATGGATCCATGGCCAGTTTTCACTGACATGGGCTGAGATGGTGAATCCGCTGGGTCACCAGGAGAGATGGCAGCAACTACGCCACAGAGTTGCCCCACAGACAAGTAACAAGCAGAGGAAGAGACCCGACGCCAGCAGGGAGCAGAGAAGAGGTGAGTAACCTGCCGGGGTGCCACAGCAGGGGTGTGTCTATGAACCTGGACATGGACCTCGGTGCATGCTGTGACACACATCCTGTCTTTCAATCAACAAGGGTATAACATCTCCCATACCTGATCCATAAAGAGTATTTTTCATGTTGTTTAATACAGAAAACCACCTTGGTACAGATTAGGCTGAAAATATAAAATGGAAGGTATATAAAATTTATGTGTATTGTATTAACAATGACAGGAATACAAAAAGCAATCTGTTGTATTTATGGTGTCTTTTTTCCTTTCACCACATTTACTGCATGTAGTGAGGCTGTAGAGGTTTGATATAAAATCCTGAAATAATGTTTGGGGAATTGCCTGTGAAGCAATTGTGCTTCCACAGGCAGAGCCAAAGGGTAACAGGTATTCACTCTTTAACCTCTCTACAGAGATATGGACATTGCTGCTATATATCCCCAAGTTGTGTCTGCAGAGTAGCTACTGACTTGTGGAGTTGACAAGCTAGAGACAACGACTACACTTTAATATGTCAATTCAACACTTCTTTTAGTAACTGTATCCAAATCAGCCTGTGAGGTTTTCTGCTACAACAAAGAATATAACAAATATTTCTGACATGCTAATCAACCCAATGTCATCACTGAATTTAATCTAACTTATGTCTATAACTTTAAGCATCTTGTGTTAAGGACTTTAACTTGCACATTTTTAAACATGGAACAAACACCATATAATGGTTATAATTACATTCCTATACCATCACTAGAGCAAAAATGTATTAAATAAATAAATGTGTGCATATATATATATATATATATATATATATATATATATATATTGTGAAAGAACGACCATAGGTGGTCGCATGGGGCTGCCACTAGGTGGCGTACGTGCCACCGAAGTCCTGGCTTCGGTGGGGGAGGGCAACCAGTTAGCGTCAGTAACCCTAGGTTACTGACACATGTTGTTAGTATGGCTGCTATGCGGCTAGTATTGGGTTGCCTTTCCCGGGACGGTCATAGCGTTGGGTGGGAGGCCGTCCCCACGTTCCAGGCCAGGTTTTGGGCCAGTCCCGGGAGGCCTATAAAAGGCTGCCTATTCCAGGTTATCGGGGGGCGTGGTCTGCTATTGCAAGTGGAGCAGCAGTGGAGCCAAGGTGAAGGGCTCTTGCCCCCAGAGGCTTAGGAGAAGCCGGAACCAGTAAGAGACTGGCAAGCAAACGCGGTTGTGGTGCTGTGCAGTAGGCACAGAGCCCTGGTAGTTGAGGGCTAAACGAGTATAAGTTTAGTTTAGTGGCCAGACGGCCCGAGGTTTATTTTGTGTTTTTTTTTCCGGGACAAATTCCCTTTTTCTGTGCCTGAATAAGTGGCGGGGCCCAGTTTTAAAGACCCTGGTGTGGTGGCCTTCGTTTACAAAAGCGGGATCCAGTGAGCAAAATACCCCGGGAGGCCCCCAGGAGGGCGCCCAAAGTGAGTGGATTTAATATTTATTTAAACAAAAATAACAATACTGGGGAAAAAGTATTTGGTCAGCCCCCCCAATTGCTAAAAAAAATCCTAAAAAAAACCCAAAAAATTTAAATATAATTTTTTAATGTATCCCCAAAAAAAAATTGATTCGTATCTCAAGTCTTTAATCAAATATTCTTTATTAAAAATTACACATGCCCTATCTAATTTCCCTACATTTATCCTCAATGCCCAAGTAATCTTTCCCTTTTTGGCGCCTAGTCTTTGTAGGCTACCCTATTGAATACTTTATGCCCCTATCAACCCCCGAAACTTTAACTTATACATTTCTGTACAGTGTTTAAAGATACATAAATTCAAATCCAAACATAGTTTCATATTTTTTGGTCCCATAAAATACCAAAGGCTCACGTCCATGATATGAACACTGCAATTTTTTTCTTTCAATTATGGGGGTAAATGTCCAAAATTATCGCCCGTGTAGGGAAAAAAAGATACTTTACCCAAACTATTAAAGATCATCAAACCTTTCCTCAACGCGTTTCCCCCCCCCATATTATGGGGTTCTCAGGAGGGATCCCCCGGGGAGTCCAACTGACTCAAGATTTAGTCCCCCCTCGTTTGTGATTTTACTAGTCCTGTATTTCATCTTAAATAGGTTCAAAAACAGCTTTTACCGCCTAGGTGCGCTCACCACCGGGCGTCTTAAAAACCGTACTGGCATGCCCGACTTTAAACGGCGTCATGGCAAACCAGCCCCGTTCAGCCCGCACGCAGTAGCGGGCATCTTTCCCGGGTGGTGGGAGAGGGCCCTGGTGTTCGGAGAGGAAATGGGGGGGGTTAAACCCAAAAAAATTCTATACTGGGCAGATTATAGATGCGTCTTCGTGTTTGTGGCAGGGCCGGGGGGGCGTGTTTTAGGAATTTACCCCAGGTGTTTAACACTAATGAGTTTTTGGTTAAAATTTTAATTGAGATCCATTTTCAAAAATTTAGCTTTTTTGGTTGAGGATTTTGGGGGATGTTTTGGGGTTACATACAAATTTGGAAACATCGAAAGGGAGGGTACAAATAGCCTACTGCGGTGGGTTCATATCACCCTGAAAAAGTTAAAAAAGAGGTATCCCCCCAAAGGTCAATCCCTTGATCGAAAAATGCTCCGAAAAAGGATTTTTAAAAGGGCAAATGACCTCAAGGATAGTTCCCGGGAAAAGGGGGATACCTCCTCAGTATTGAAACCTGCTTTTAAAAACGCATTGGGAGGGACGGGAACCATTTAGCCCGGGGGCCCAAGAGATGGGGAAAAACCCTTTTAGGTAATAGGCACATATGAAAACCGAAAAAATGATGTAATAAAGATCTTGCGGAGAATTGGGGTTTTTGCATTGTGAAAAAGATCTAGCGACTGTCTTTTAAAAATCTCAAGGACATATAAAAGAGGAGGTCTTGAGGGATGGTGATTCACAGCCTTATGTCACAAAAAAACGGAACATGGTTAGAACGTAAACCTTTTGGGGAATGTTTAGATGCGGAAGTGTTACTTCGCAAGTATATCTGCCAGACAATTTGTTTAAGAGTTCGGGGACGGGAAGATCTATGCGTTCGTGATTTTTAAATTGCTGTCCCGGGGGTTTGTTTATCTCTGAAATTGTGTGTCAAACAATATATAGGCAGACGACCGGACAAAAAAATTGCTTGGTGCCCATTAGGGGATGTGCGACATAGACATGACCCCCCTCTTGCCAGGCATATTGGATGGAGCAGGGAGGGAGTTTCCTGGGGGATGTTTTTTTTGTGTAGGAGAAGAAAATTTCAACATTAAAAAGGGGAAATTTTGAAAAAAAAATTACTTTGAAGGAAAAGGTGGACTTTAAAATGAAAACGATAAGCCAGAGGGTCTTAACGAATTTTTTTTTTTGGCTTTTTTATTTGAAATCTCCGGTTTTTAATTTATTAACGTTTTTTTGTATCCTGTAGGCTCATAATAAATAAATGGGGGTGTATCTGGGAGAATAGCCATTAGGATATTATTTTTTTCTCAGGGTTTTATAATTTTGCCCCGAAATTTATATCTTGCAGATCTGTATTGTTTCATTTTTGAACGATGTTTTTCTTGTTCTTTGGTAACCCCTCATTTAGATCTTCTTGGGGTTTTTTGGCCCCTGAAAAATTGTGGGGGGTATACTGAAATGGTTTTTTATTAACCCCCAAGATGTGATTAAATATATAAGTTGTATATTTTTGGCCATGGTATGATCCTTATATCTAATTTTGGATGTGATTTAAATGTGAAAAGCTATTTGCGGTGCGTGAGGGAAAGGGTTTTAAACTTTTGGTATTGACCCGGGCCCCAATTCTGGATAATGAGGAATAGAATGGACATCTTCCCCTTAACATCGCTGAAAAGTGAGTGGATGTGGTGGGAAATTTGATGGAACGCGCCTTTGGTTGGCGGTGCGCGTTTCTTGGCTGGTGTGATGCGGCTTTTGTGGCGATGCCCCCATTTGCAATGTGGACCCCCTATCCCCGCTGCGGGGCTGAGGGGGTGCTGGTTGCAGGTGCCGCTCTGTGGGGCGCTGCGCGCAGCGATCTGAAGATGCCGAGCTATCGGGCGTGGGGGGCCCCGAACGGGTGGTTGCCATGACGCGTCTAATGCCGGCGCGTGCGCAGTAGTGGTTTAAAGACGCGATTTGGTGAGCGACCTGGGGGCGGTAAACGCTGTTTTGAAGCTATGAAAGTAAAATACGGGGAATAGAAACCGGCATATGGGAAAACTACTATCTTGAGTGTGTGATCCCCGGGGAAATCCCCCCTGATGAACCCGTAATATGGAGGGGGGAAAAGCCCGAGGAAAAAGGTTTGATGTATCTTGAGATGTTTGGTAAATTTTACTTATGTTCCCTACACGGACGATATAAGGACATTTACCCTTATTGAAAGAAAAAATTGCAGTGTTCATATCGTGGACTGTGACCCTTTGAGTATTTTATATGGGACTCAAAAGGATAGTGATAACTATTTTTGGTTTTTAAATTGATGTATCTTTAAACATGTAAGAAATGTATATATTTTAAATTTTTCTGGTGGTTATAGGGACATAAAGTGTTTAAATGGGGTGACCCTAAAAAGACTAGGCTGTCCTTATCGGGACATTATTGGTTATTTGGGGAAAGGTGGGGAAATTGATGGGGACAGTGTGTAATTTTTATATATTTTTTTTATATATAGAATATATTTTTTTAGGTAGACTTGGATACGTAATATATTTTTTTGGGTATATATAAAAGTTATTTTTAGAGTTTGGATTTTTTTTGGATTTTTCAGTGACGGCTTGTTTTTCCCAAAAATCCAAACAGATATTTTTTGTTTCTGAAAAAATTGTTTGTGATTTTTCAGCCCCCAATTGTGCAAGTTCTCCCCTTAAAAAGATGAGAGAGCCCTGTAATTGACATCTGGGTTTGCCCTCATTATGAAAAAAAAATGAGAAAAAAGACCCCAAAAAATCAATTGTCTGATTTGGAAAAAGATTTTTGCAAATTATGGTGGAAAAAAAAGTATTTTGGTCCCCTAAAAAAAAGCAAGATTTCTGGTCTCACAGACTGTAACTTCTTTTTAGAGGCTCCTCTGTCCTCCACTGTTCCCTGTATTTAATGGCACCTGTTTGAACTTGTTTTCAGTAAAAGAAAACCCTGTCCACAACCTCAAACAGTCACACTCCAAACTCCCCTATGGTGAAGACCAAAAGCTGTCAAAGGACACCGAACAAAATGTACCCCCTGTACCAAATGTGATTTTCCACCCCTTTAATATTGTAGCATTTTCTCGAGGGTTTTATTGTTTTTGAACTTAAGGGTGGTTGTTTCACTGCATGGAGAGCTCTTTTGCCTTTGTTTGCTTATTTCAATATCTAGAAAAATGAAAAAGGAAAACCCCCTCAAATCAACTCCAGGCTTTATCTGTTTAAATTTAGATGACAAAAAGAAGGAAGGGGCCCAATTTGCCATGAAACAGTCTTTGAGTAAATTGCCCAATTGCTTTTTGGGGTCCCTTTAAAAAATGGGGGGCACAGGTTAAGGGTGATAACCCTAAAACCTTATCCATTTTAAGTGGATACTTCAAATAAAAGCTGAAATCGGGAATTTTTGTCCATGCCCCATTTTTTAAGCATAACTTAAATATGTTCAGTAAAACATATATATATATATTTTATCATACAGTAAAAAACTAGGTAGCACCCCCATAATCAATATGAAGTTGGTTGCCAACAAAACAAGCTTGTCACAGGTAAAAGGGGTATAAAGGAAAACTTTGAAGCACTTGAAAAAAGTGAAAAAGTGGAGCTTTTTCCATACCCAAGGTAACGTTTTGGCTCCTAAAAGGCTCTATCCCTAAAATTTACAAACTTTGTGGGCTGAATTTTTTTTATATATTTATATATATATTTATATATTTTATATATTATATATATATATATATATTGTGGGACTAGCGGTACAAGGTAGGCACAAGCGGGATGGTTGAAACCAAAAATTATAGGTTTTTTTTTAAAAGAAAACAAACGGGGCGTCTTATGTCTTTTGGCTTACGTCACCCGTAAAAACATGCACCCAAAAAAAACTTAGATTTCCAGCATCAAAAAAAACGGCATTTGTTATATTTCCACCGTGTGGCAGGTGAAGTCTTGGAGCAGACCTCTGGGTTGGTTGGGGGTTTAGTAGCGGGCTTTTCCCGCTCGCACCCTCTGGGAAATGACTCTGACACTATTCAACCCCAGGTTGCCTCTCCCTGGTTCTTCCTGCACAGGTTTTTAAAAAGGTAGGGATAGGGAAAAACCCGGACGGAGGGGGGGAACGGCCCCTCCCCCCCACGCTACCCCGTTCAGAAAAAAGCCCCCAAATAAAGTGCACGCGTATACTAAACTACAAAAAATTGCGTAACCTATGGTTACCTTCTTTTTGCGCTTTTCCCCCCCAAGGCCCGTTTTGGGTGGCCCTTAGTGCGTTCTTTTGCTGTTTTTTGTGCTGAAAAAAGCCGGGCTGTCCTAGGGGATCGGCCTCCTGCACCCCCCTGAAATTCCTTACCATTTGCGCATAAAAACTAGGGGCTTTCTTCCTCCCTTTTTTCCTGCGGTTGCTTACACATCCCCCCCCTCTGCCCAAAGGCCCGGGGGGGCTGGGACTTGAAAATGACCCGCAGTGGAGCCTTGACAAGGCGTCAGCATTTATATGCGTTTCCCAGCCCTGTGTTCTACCAAAATTTTAAATTTGCAGTGCCAGGAACCTTCTTGTCACTCTGGCTATTCCTTTATTTCGGTAATCCACTGTAGGGGCATGTCTACCCAACCTGAATTTTCTACCCGCCAGATAATACCCCAAAGGGCTTAAAGCCACTTTTCCCCAGACACTCTCTTTCACGATTGAATAAATTTCTTTCACAGGTGTAAGTTCCTACGAAAATTGTAATGGGGGGTTCCTCACCTTCCTCCTGTGACATGACGCGCCCAACCCCCCCCTCTGAGGCGTCTGTTGGACAATAAATTTTTTGGAGAAGTCTGGTGCCCCTAACACTGGTGGTACAAAAGGGGTTTCTTCAGGTTGAAATGATTTTTCTGCCCCCTGGAACCCGCCCCCTTACTGCCTTCCCCCCTTTCGTCGGTCTGTAGCCCGGGGTGACGGAGGGAAAGTTTGGACGAACCCGGTTTGTACCCACATCCCCAGAAACGCCCTCACCCGCTTTTTTATTAGGGGTTGTGGCCCCCTTGAATTGCCTCTATTTTGTTTTTTTGGGGGTTTTTTGGCCCCTGCCCACAATTTAAACCCCAAATACGGGTTCCCTTTAACCAATGGGCTTTTTTAGGGTTTGCGTAAAACCCCCCTTCTGAGCGGTGGAGTACCGCCTGTACCTTGCTTAGATGGGACTCCCAATCTTTCTGAAAAAAACAATATGCGTAGGGAGATGCGTACTGGGATGGGTTTTAGAATCTTATCATTTCCCTCTGAAACGTAGCTGGGGCCCCTTGCAAACCAAAGGTCCTGGGGTAGTGGAATTAGCCCCTCCGGGTGGAGTGGGAGTTTTTTCCTTGGCCTCTTTTGACGGGGAATTTCCAGTAACCTTTAGTAAAAGGTTCCTTTTTGTTATGTACCTGGCTGACCCAGTCTCTCAATCGTTCATCCCACCCGGGGCATCGGGTAGGAATCCACTTAGAAACCCCATTAGTCGGCGGAAATCATTGCGAACTGCCCCAAACCCCTTTGGCTTAGGCCCAATTTGTAGGGCTAGACCACCCGCTTTTTGGGCTCCCCAATGACACCCCGGGCCAACTGCGCCTTACTTCCCCAGAGACCCCCTTGTTCCCAGCTTCTGGAATTTGGTAGGGCTTAACATGAAAATTTTTACTCCGGGGTCCTAACATTTTATGCTGCACCACTTTTTTAGTGCCTGGAGGTCGGTGAAGAGGGCCCTGTTCGTTGTAAAAAACCCCCAGGTTCCGTCTTTGATGTTTGGGCAGGGCGTCCCCCATGGTAAACCCTTTCCCAATTCTGAGTGTGCTTCCCCTTTGGGTGTCAGGGGCCTACCAGGTTCTTGTATCCCCGGCTTTATTAGTTTATTGGTAAGTTGAAGAGGTTTTTTCTCCTCCCCCGGTGAGTTCTATGTTCCCTTCAACTCTTTACCATTCTAAAGGCCCCGCCATTTTTCCAGGAACTTACTTCGCTGTGGGACCAGGACCAGAACCCATCTCCGGGGTTAAAAATTTAACCCTAGGGCCCCTTTGTTAACCCCATTTGAACCTGTGCCCCTGCAGGTGCCCTTTACAAGGGCATTATTGGTGATGCGATCCTGATCTGGGCGACATGTTTTACAACATTTTGTAGGGGGTAGCCTCACTTTTCCCCTGTTCTTTGGCGATGTCCCCGCATACTCCTGGGGGTCTCCCCTACAACAATTTTAAATGGGGAGGACCCCATTTTAGGATTTTAGGAACCTCTTTGATGGGGAATAGAAATATGGCAGGACAATCCCCGTCCCTCCTCCCTTTTTTACCACCTTTCTCAACATCCCCTTTAAAAGGGTTTTTTTGAAACTCTCGACAATCCGTCGTTTTTGGGGGATACACCCAGGGGCCTCAGTTGTTTAATGTGAATAACTTTCACAAATCCCTTCATTACCCTAGCTAAAAGGGTGTCCGCTGGTCGGTCGGATTTCTTTTGGGAGCCGTTTAGAGAGACTTGCCTAACTCGCGGGGCAAAACCTTCGAGGACGTTTTCTTAGGGGAATGGCCCCAGTTATTGCGCGTAATCCAGTTGGCTAAATGTACTGGTGCCCCGGGGGGACTTGACAATGGCCCTACTAGATCCTGCGTCTTTCGAAAGGCATTTTAATTGGCAGAGGAACGAAAGGATCCTGAAATGGGACTAGGGCGGTTATTGGCACGTGGGGGGTTTTTCTGAAATTTACAATCTCCCTTTTTGAAAACCGGCCAAAAAAAACGTTTTTTAAAACCCGCTCCCGTGTTTTTCTGCCCCCAAGTGACCCCTAGACAGGCTGGAGCCTTTTAAGTACCCCCTTTCTATGGGAATGGACCAACAACTGTTTTACAATTTCTCAGTACTTTTTAAACCCTATAAGCAAATCATTATTTACCCAGAATGCGGAAACCTTCTCTCGGCGTCCCGGGTTTGCGGGGGCCCCATTCAGTACCGTTACTGGTCCCCAGGCATTTTTTGGGTGAGATCTCGCAACTGGGGTGTTCCGAAGTTCTCAGTGACACCTCCGGTCCTCACGTTTTTTCTGAGGGGGACAACCTTCCTCCCTCCGCCAATACGCTAAAGGAAGTTTTCGTATTCAGTGGGCACCCTACCCCATTATTTTAAACCTCCGCTAGGGGAACTGGATGAGGGGTTGGGGATCACGGGGCCCCCCCCGCGTCACCTTGGGGTGGTGACCAAAATTCCAGAAAAGAGGAAAGTCCCTTCCCAGATTTTGGGGATGTAGCAAGTCCCTTACGTGCCCCCTTCCTGCTTTTGGTCCCCATCAGTCTCGATAGTCACTGTAGCCAGGGGTTGCTTAGTGTCCCCATGAATGCAGGAAACCCCACCCCGTTTTCGGGGGGTTCCAGGTCAAAGGGAAAGCAGCTGTAGGGGGTGACTTAAACTGCCCGAGTCCAAAAGGGCCACCACACTGACCCCATTCAACCGGACCTGGCATTTCTGGGGCCTGGCCCTGGCAGGGGGAAACCCCTGCGGGCAGGGGGAGCAAACATGGAGGGGCGACGGGGGGGGCACCAACCATAGGGTCCTCCCGCTGAGGACGTGCGCTGCAATTGCCCCAAAATTGTTGGCCCCTTCAACATGCACCTCTTCGGCCACCAGTGGATTTTAAGGGGGAAAGTACCTTTTCTGGGGGGCCACCAACCTCTCTTTTTGGGGACCACCCCGACTCGGTCTCTGGACACGGCTTCCTGGTCCTGCGGGAAGGTTTGGCGCTTGGCCCCTGGGGCGACCTCTGGAGCACCCCAAGGGCTGCTGGGCTGTTTTTCGGGCCCCGAAAGGGTCTGCGTGGTGTACGTCCCGAGGGCAAAAAAGGACCAGCGTCTTTGGGGTTTTTCCCTGGGCAACCCGCGATGCAGCTCTCGAGGAAAGTCCACTCGCTGCGGTCCAGCAATCCGGTTCGATGGCGGATGGACTCAGAACTCAGGTTTCAGCCACTTGCGCACAAGTGTAGTAGATAAATAGTGGGAGGGGGCGGCTTATGTTCCAAACTGCCAAACATGGACTCTCCCGGCCCGATGCAGAGTGCTCCCCGCCGGGCCATAAATTAGCCCTTAAAAGGTCTGTCCTTGGCTTTCTTTTAGAAAAGGGCAAAGTAGGCCTTCTGCGGTTCCCCCATAAAATGGCGCCAGAAAATTTCCCACCATACGGGAGCGGGGGGTCTCTCTCTTTCCGCCAGCCCCTTTAAAACCGCCCGTTTTGCCTCCCCGTGTCTCAGGGGTATCTTCGCAGGCGCGCTGTACTGCTTTTTTACGTGCCGACCCCCCAAAAGTTTTTGTCCTCTGGGCAGGGAAATTGTTTAAGTGCTGCAAACTGTTCCCCAACAGACGGTTTGGGTTTTTTTGTGGGTTTGGGTTGGCCTGCCGGTGCTTGCCTTTTCCCCCATTGTGTGGGTGGGTTGGCAGGAAAGCGGCCTTTTCACCCGGACTTCAGGGTTACAAAACGTATTAAAGCCCCAAAAGTATGCTGTGTTACCTTTGCAACCGTGCCCGATCCCCCACCCTTTGGGGGACTAGGGTCACAGGGTAGGGACAAGGGGTGGTGCAACCCCAAAAAAAAAAGGGTTTTATTTTGAAGCAAACAAACAGCAAACAAAAGGAGTTTATGTCATTGGCTTACGTCAGCGCAAAAAATGCGCCAAAAATAATAGATTTCAGTAATATGGGGGGGGAAACGCCTCGAGGATAAGTTTTATGATCTTTGGGTGATGTTGGTTAAAAGTATCTTATGTTCCCTACACGGAAGATATATGGACATTTCCTAAATTGAAAAAAAAAAAATTGCAGTGTTTTTCATGGACTGTGGCCTTTGAGATTTTTTTGGGGTCTAAAAGGAAATGATAACTATGTTTGGATTTTGAATTGATGTATCTTTAAACACTGTACAGAAATGTATATATGTTAATGTTTCTGGTGGTTGATAGGGACATAAAGTGATTCAATAGGGTGAGCCTACAAAGACTAGGCTGTCCTTATCGGGACGATTACTTGGTCTATTTGAGGATAAGTGTAGGGAAATTAGATAGGGACAGTGTGTATATGTATATATATATATATATATATATAGAATATATTGATTAAGGTAGACTTGAGATACGTAATCATATTTTTTATGGGTATATATTAAAAGTTATATTTTAGAGTTTGGATTTGTTTAGGATTTTTTCAGTGACTGGCTTGTTGTTCCAAATCCATACAGATACTATTTGTTTCTGAGGAAATTGTTCTGTGATTTTTTCAGCCCCCAATTGTGCAAGTTCTCCCACTTAAAAAGATGAGAGAGACCTGTAATTGACATCATAGGTTGACCTCACTTATGAGAGACAAAATGAGAAAACAGATCCCAAAAATCACATTGTCTGATTTGGAAAAGATTTATTTGCAAATTATGGTGGAAAATAAGTATTTGGTCACCTACAAACAAGCAAGATTTCTGGCTCTCACAGACCTGTAACTTCTTCTTTAAGAGGCTCCTCTGTCCTCCACTCGTTACCTGTAGTAATGGCACCTGTTTGAACTTGTTATCAGTATAAGAGACACCTGTCCACAACCTCAAACAGTCACACTCCAAACTCCTCTATGGTGAAGACCAAAGAGCTGTCGAAGGACACCAGAAACAAAAATGTAGCCCTGTACCAAACTGTAGATTTTGCCACTCCTAATATTGTAGCAGTTTCTCAGATGGGTTTTATCTGTTTTTGCAACTTAAGGGTGGCTTGTTTCACCTGCATGGAGAGCTCTTTTGACCATATGTTTGCTTCATTTCAATATCTAGTAAATGCAAGGAACACACCTCAAATCAACTCCAGGCTTTCATCTGCTTAATTGAGAATGACATAACGAAGGAATTGCCCACATTTGCCCATGAAACAGTCTTTGAGTCAATTGTCCAATTGCTTTTGGTCCCTTTAACAATAGGGTGGCACATGTTAAGGAGCTGAAACTCCTAAACCCTTCATCCAATTTTAATGTGGATACTCTCAAATGAAAGCTGAAAGTCAGGAATTTATGTCCATGTCCATTATATAAGCATAACTTGAATATGTCTCAGTAAACTATATATATATATACATATACATACAGTGAAAACTAGGTAGCACTCCCTATAATCAATATGAAGTTGGTTGCCAACAAACACAAGACCTCTGTCACAGGTCAATGCGGATATAAAGGAAAACATCTTGAAGCACTTGAAAAAAGTGAAAAAAGTGGAGCTTTATTCCATATCCACAGGTAACGTTTTGGCTCCTAAAAGGCTCTATACCTATAGTTTACTGAAACTTCTGTGAGTGCTGCAAGTTTTTTTCATATATATATATATATATATATATATATATATATATATATATATATTGTGGGGACTAGCGGTCACAGAGGTAGGCACAAGCGGGATGGTTGCAACCGAAAATATAGGGTTTTATTTTAGAAGCAAAACAAACAGCAAAACAAACAGGCAGTTCTTAGTCATTGGCTTACGTCAGCCGTTCAAACAGCAGCACAAAACATAATAGATTTCCAGCATAAAAAAAAACAAGGCACAATTGTTATACTCCACCGTGTGGCAGGTGAAGTCTCTGTGTAGCAGACCTCCTCGGTCTGGTTGGGTGTTCAGTAGCAGGCTCCTTCCTGCTCAGCACCCTCTGGAGAAATGACTCCTGACACTAATCAATCCCAGGTTGACTCTCTCACCTGGTCTCTTCCTGCACAGGCTTTAAAGGCCTAGGGATACTGGTAAAGCCTGGACCGGAGGGGTGAACGGCCTCCCACCCACGCTACAGCCATTCAGAAAAAGCAGCCCAATGTACTAAAACTACACAAATATGCGTAACGTATGGTTACCTATCTATACTGCTGACTTTTCCCCACCAAGGTCCGGTTCCTGGTGCCCTTAGTGCAGTTCTCTTGCCATCTGCTGCTGCTGGTCAGCCCCTGACATCCTGTACTTCTTACATTTGAGCATAATACTGGGGACAACCTTCTCCTATTTTTCTGCTGGTTGCTTACTATATTATATTATATATATATATTATATATATATATATATATATATTTATATATATTATATATATATATATATATATATAATATATTATTACTATATATATATATATTTAATTATATTATTTATATATATATATATAATTCAAAAGGGTGTACTACTGTGGTGCTACTATTACTTCCTCCCATAGGCAGGAAATGATAGAAACAGGAAGATGTCAGTTATGGAAACCTTCATTAGACTAACATCTGCCATGGTGATCACTCATACATATTCATATGTCACATGTTAAAAAAAGGTTAATAGTGTACTTTGTAAAATAAATTCCATTTTATTTTAAAGTACTTCATTGTGGACTACCAAAAACATAAACAAAAAAAAATCAAATCTTACAAATCTTTGGCTGTAAAAGCCCTCTTCATAGACACAGATCACACACACCTCTTAGTGTCTCGTGGCCAAAAGTCACCAAGATGCTCCTGTCAATCAATTCCCATGCTCTCACATCCTTTCTTAAACTTTTAGAATATGTGATAAAACACTCGTCTTTATACTGTAGGTAGAAAGCTTATTGATATTAAATTTAAAGGTATTATGCTGTCAAACTTTTTAA
>JAODAL010059935.1:0-21179 GCA_025379985.1 Phyllomedusa bahiana | reverse complement strand
TTTTTCATTGGAAAAGCGAAATTCATAATATTTCTGTAGCGTATCTTCTCACCCACAATTTTAATGTTTGAAACCAGTTTTTTCTGCAGAAGTGGGGGTGCTCAATGGGAGCTATTTCCCGGCCTTGCAGGGATTTCATGGCCTCATTTGAGGAAGATATTTTTGTGTAAAAAATTTCCCTTTTTCCCAATTTTTCCCATGGTTTGTAGGTTTTGTGGGGGTTTTCCCTCAATGTTCGGGTAGCAGTGGGCTTTGGGACGAGAAGGGCACAGGTAAAAAGCCCAAGTCCAGGTGGGCCCGGGTTTTTAGAATGGTAAACAAAATAAAACCCCTTAATGTCAGGCAAAAACATACAAAAAAAACCCTGCTCGGCTGAGCTCTAACAAACAAAAAAGGCCCCTTTACACCAGGGGCAATCAGTGCCTTTGTCAGAGACCAAAATCCACGTAACAGGGTGCTTACCATGTGGATTGTAGCTTTCCCCAGCACCCTACGGGCCCTGCGACCCAGGTTATGGGCCTGAGCCCCCCTCAACGGGGGGGGGAGTGGCCCACCCACCAGCTCTTTGCCACCCCAGGAAAAACCCAAACCCGGAACAAGCGGATTGGAACTGTTTCTACTACCTTTCAGTAGCGTATGCTACTAAACCAAAAGATGTGGTTCCCCCCGGTCCAGGCATCGGTGACAGCATCTACCTGCGCTCCTATATCACATAGGAGTGTTTGGGGGAAACGTATCTTCCCTCAATAACGCCACCTGTCACTGTCTCACAGTATATAGACAATTGCCTGTTTATATGGAAAGGTCCAACTGATTGTATTGGTGATTTTGTGGATTATTTAAATAGCAACATGCGAAACTTAAAATTCACTTTACTGGAATGACCCCCTTACATTTTGGGATGTGACCGTCCCCCCAGCATTTGGAAAAAGGTTAAATTTAGCCCATATTGAAAACCCATCGGCAAAAAAAATCTATTCTTCTTGTTCCCCCTGTACCCAGGGCACGTCCCCCGTAACATCCTTTGGGTAAATTATGCCGATTGGGAGGAATTCAGCAAAACCCAGGAGTTCATGTTTCATCAAAAAATGTATGCAAAAATTTAAAAGCAAAGGGGCCCTTAATATGCCCCTTCGGAAAGCTTTTAAAAAAAGTTGAGCCCCATGGACAGAAAAAAACGTAGAAGAAAGTCGTAGAATAAACTAAAATGTAGATTGGAATATCACTTCCCAAAGTAAGTTGCAATTCTCAGAGATTACACAAAACATCAAAAAACATCTTCCCCTACTTTACGTTTATTCTAAAATCAAATCAATTCTGGAGAAAAATGTAAGATATGTTGCATAAAGGGCATTCAATCTGGGAGCTATTTTATCTCCCAGTTTACCCCAACCCAAAAAAATCGAAAATTAACCGGGGTTAGACAAAAAAGGGTTTTTTCAAATGGGGCCTTTACGTATGTACCCCTGTAGTTTGTCAAAAAAACACGGTTTTTGCTCCCAGTAAGGGAAAAGATTTTCCATAGCAGTATATAAAATTGCACACGAAATTTGTTTACACCTTATATTTCCCGTCCCTCCAAATTAATATGCCCCGGTTGCTACACCGGTCCATGAAAAATGATAGTGCGACGACTTCTTTCTGATGCAATTCGACCGTTCCCTTTTTAAAGGGGTTTTTCTTTAAAAAGTCTGTCTAGATTAGGGGCAGAAAAAAATAAGACTTTTGTAATTGGGTTGATTACCTTGTATTTGGGTTTTAGAGATATCAGCTTTCTGTAAATCTGATTTTTTTTCTGGTTGCTCTGTTGTGGTGGGAACGCCCCTGGTCGTTTCCCCTTAGAACGCCCCCGCATGTGTTGGCTGGTGACATTTCTTTTCCCCTTTGGGGAAAACCCCCAGAAGGAATCCCCTGGCCCCCCCCCTGCGCTGTGTTTGGTTGCCTGCCCCTCTGTTTTTTTACTCCCTCTGGTGTTAAAAATTGATAGGAAAACCAAGTCTGCTGGCTTATGAACATCTCCCGGCTTATGGTGTGACTGGGCAATGACTGTTTTTAAAGGGTTTTTGCCAAGGGTTGTTTCACCTCCTCACAGGTCCGCCCTTAAGCTGTATTTTAAAAAGAGGGTGTTCTGTTCTCAGGGTAATGCAAGCCCACCCCCTTAGAATCATCTTGTAGTGTATAAAATAAGGATTCAACACGTGTCTGCATAAATCTTGATAGTGCGTGTTAGCTGATCCACTCTGCAAGTAAAGGTTAGGGTTAAATCCATTAGTTTTTTTTTTTCTTTTTAAATTGTACAAATGTAAAATATAAAATTTGTAGAATCTATAATTTTATTATTACACAACAAAGCCCCTATTAGTGTCCCTTGTCACAGTGTCACACCCAAAATTCCAACTATGTGAACAATGATTATTTGGGGGATGAGACTGATATGGGGGGCTATGTATGTGTTTTATATTTAGAGATTAATATATTTTTAGGGCTCTCTAATATGTGAGAAATTGGGGGGGGGGGAAAAAAAAAATACTGTAGGGGACTAGAACTCCAAACCCTTTTGTAAGGCAATACTTTCATGTCACTGTTCTATTGCGGACACCGGCCCCCAAATCAAGTTAAAGGTGAGCGGGCCTTTCCAAAAATGATTGCTTCTCCCCCCTTGTTTTCACTCACAGTCCTGACAGGGAAACAGAGATCTTTACTTTAAGTGACTTTGTCCTTGTAGTTTAGTAAAAGGGCTTGCCTGTTGTCAGTACAATTTGGGTGAACCCCACTAGAAATTAAAGTGTTGGCTTTCAGGTAATTGTGTGTAAACTAAGAAAGAAGGTGCTTGCTGGGGTTTGGGCCTAAGGCGCAGACATTATTTTATTTTATTATTTATTTTTTGAGGCCATTTTTATTCCAGGGGGCTGAATTCAAAAAGGGGGTTTCAAAAATAAAAAAGTCAAAAAAGTTCAATGCTGCAGTATGTGACAAACAACTGGACAGAGGGGGGAGAGAACATGCCACGAAGGCTTACAATCTACAAGGATGGGGGAAAAAAGGGCGAAGGTGGGGGCGAATGTTTGTGGGGGTTGGGTGACAGAAGGGGGTACTTGTTTATGGCTATCTGAAGAGATGGGTTTTCAGGGGCTTTTTAAGCTGGTGAAAAGTGGAGGAGAGTTGATGTGTTGGGGCAGTGAGTTTCCCGAGTGTGGGGGAAGAAAGGGAGAAAATTTTAGCGGTTTTGTGAAGAGTGTAAGGGGAGAGCAGAGAAGAAGGTCGTGAGGAGCGGAGATTGCGTGAGGGGAGTATCTGGAGAATTGGGCAGAGTGTAGGAGGGGGGGGCATGGAGGCCCTTTTAGGTCATGGTTGCAACTTGAATGAATTCGTGGGCAATGGGTAGCCTAGGGGTTTGGGAGAGGGAGAGGCAGGGGAGTAGCGAGGAGAGGGTGGTAAGACGGGGGGGCAGAGTTGATGTGGATTTAAAGGGGAGCAAGGTGTAGAGGGGGGCCCAGGAAGGATGTTACAGTAGTCTAGGTGGGGTGACAAAGGGGATGGACCAGATTTTTTTTAGTGTCAGGGTTGAGGAATGAGCGGATTGTGAAAAAATTTTTCGGTGGAGGCGGGGGGGCGGAGGGGGGAGGGCTTTTATGTGTGGTTGAAGGACAAAGCGGAGTCAAGGGTTATCCGAGCAGCGGATTGTGGGATGGTGAGGAGTTGGAGCCATTACGAAAAGAGAGTCAGGTGGAGGGTGGACATAAGAAGATGCAGGGGTAAAAGTGTTATAAACAGACAACTTCTGCATCCCCCGCTTATACAAAATGATGCACAGTTCTTTAGTGAGGGGGGACAGCCCCCTGGGAGGGGGACACACTGCTGAAGGAGGCCGCCCCGGATTTAAAATAATCTGGAAAAAATTTGCTGAACACCCAAAAGATCAAACGATAAAACCCCTTTTAGTTTCTGCTGTTTAAAACACTTTTTCCCCTGTACATGCGGGGGATGTTCTTCTTACGGTTATGGAATGAGAAGGTTTACGATCACCCCGGGGGGGGGCGTCTACAAAAGGGAAAATTTTTTCTAGAGAGACGTGGTGGATATTTCGTAGTCCAACCGTACACCTTTTGGGTTAAAAACCCCGCAAGATATTCGTTATTATTAATCAACATTCACACATAATTCCATTCTTATGGTTTTTTATTTTTACTTTCCAGCAGTTTTTTTTTTTAAAATTTCTTTATTAAAAGATGGGCAAATTTCCCGAAATTGGGTTTCTTTTAAATTCCCCGGGAATTTCTCGGAAAAAAAAAATTCTTTCCGAATTATTTGGCACGAATCACGTTAAAAAACACCCTTTTTCCGGGTGCACGGGCCCTGAGGGGGTTTTTTTAGAACTTTGTCCCAATGCAAAAAAATTTTTGGAGGGGGTTTGGGTTTTGGGTTTCTTAATACAATGTTGTGTTTTATTATGCACCTTATGACTGCCGCCGCTCTTGGGAATGTTCACTAAAAAATTTTCCCTGGGCATTTTGGGAGGGCAAAACTGCCCAAAAAAACGGGAAGTGGGAATGTTGCCTGATAAAGTCATGCCAGGGGAAAGCTGGAAAAAAACAAGATGGAGCTGGGTTTGGCCCAACATTAGGGGACAGAGTGTGGAGGGGGACGGCGTGCCACGCAGCATGAGGTCGGGGACAGGGGCACAATGACTTTCCCGGGAAGGTGGAAAAAAAAGGGGAATAGGTCACAGAGTGGGCACAATGACCGTGGGACGTGACGGCACCAGCACCCCATGAGGTCAGACAGTGGCACAAGGGCAGGTTTTGTAGATAAAGGGGCATCAGCCACGAGAAAGCATGAGGTCAGACAGTGGCAAAAATGACCAGTGTGTGGGTAAAGGCCCAGCAGCAGCATGAGGTCAGGCAGGGGCAAAAATTGACATTTGGAGGTGGAAAAAAAAAGGTGGTAGGCCACAGAGGGGGAAAATTGACAAAGTTGTAGGTCACAGCAGCCCCCACAGCAGCAGCATAAGGTCAGACAGTGGCACAAGGGACACAGTGTGGTAGGTCGGGGGCAGAAACCCCCACCAGCAGGCGGGCTTGAATAGACAGTGGCACCAAGACACAGTGTGTAGGTCCCCGGAAAAGCAGCAGATGAGGTAAGGCAGTGGCACAATGCCCTTCTGGGGGGGCAAAAACAGGAGTGGGCCCAAGGGAGTGGGACAATGAAAACAGTTTGTAGGTACGCAGCACCCAAACGGCGGGCCAGCATGAGGTCAGACATTTGGCACAAGGGACCCCGTGTGTAGGCCCAGGGGAAAACCCACCCACAGCACCCCAGATGAGGTCAGACTTTGGCACAATAAAACCCAGTGGGGGGGGGTCACGGCAGCGCGTTGAGGTCAGGCATTTGGACAATGGTTTTTTCTGGAGATGGCAAAAACGGAGTAGGAAAACCGGGAAAGTGGGACAATGACAGGGTTATAGGTCACGGCAGCGCCACAGCAGCAGCATGGGGTTTAAAGGACAGGGGGCACAAAAAAACATTTGTGAAGGTCACGGGCTGCAGCCCCCAGAGCGCAGGGAGGTCAGCAGTGGCAACAATGACACAGTTTTGTAGGTCAGACAGCTGCAGAGGGAGGTCAGGCAGGGGCCCACAAGACATTTGGAGGTGGCAAAAACGGGAAAGTTGGCCACAGAGGGGACAATGACACAGTGTGTGGTCACGGGAAGCACCCAAACAGCAGCGGGCATGGGTAAAAAAGTGGCACAATGAACATTTGTGTGGGTCACGGCTCCCACCCACAGCAACGGGCAGGGAGGTCGACAGTGGCAAAATTTTGCCCACATGGGTGGGTCACGACACCCAGCAGCATGGGGTTTCAGGCAGGGGCACATTGACATTCGGGAAAGGTGGAAAAAACAGGAGTAGGCCCCCAGGTGGGACAATGACACAGTGTGTAGGTCACGCAGCAGCCACAGCAGAAAAAAATGGGTCAACAGGGGCACAATGCACAGTTGAGGTACAGCGAAAGCCACAGCGCAGCATGGGGTCAGACAGTGGCACAATGACCTGTGTCTAGGTCACGGCAGCAGCCCCATGGGGGTCAGGCAGGGGGGAAACAAGACTTTTCTGGAGGTGGCAAAAAAAGGAATAGGTCAAAGAGGGGCACAAGGGGAACGGGTGTGGACTTTGCGGCAGCACCCCACAGCGCAGCATGGGGGTCAGACAGTGGCACAAGGGACACAGTGTGTGGGGTTCACGGCACCCGCCACGCAGCAGCATGAGGCCCGGACAGGGGGCACAATGACACAGTTTTTTGGGGTCCCCGGCAGCAGCAGCAAAGGTCAGGCAGTGGAAACAATGACTTTTCTGGAGGGGGCCCCAAAAAACAGGAGAGGCCACAGGGGGGGGACAAGACACGTGTGTGGGTTCACAGAAAGCAGCCCAGAAGCAGTATGGGGTCAGACAGTGGCACAAGACACATTTGTGGTCAGGCGGGCAGCGCCAAAAGCAGCAGCATGATTTTCAGAAAAAGTGGAAAATTGACCCCAGTGTTTTGGTCCCCGGACCCAGCAGATGAGGTCAGGAAAGTGGCAAAAATGACATTCTGGAGGGGGAAAAAAAAAACAGGGTGGGCCCAAAGAGGGGGGAAATGAAACAGTGTTTTGGGGTTTCCAGGGGCAGCACCCCCAAAGGCGGGGGATGAGGCCCAGACAGTGGCACAATGACGGGAGTGTGGGGGGTTTGGGTGGCAATACCAGTCCCTGGTAAAAATGGTTGGGGGAGAGGGAGAAACTGTCAGCAATTTTGTGGCCCCGGGGGGTGGGGGCCCATCAAAATAGTGGTGGGGGCAGGTAGTTTAAAACTCGATCATTTTCACATTTTTGGGGGAGGCGTCATGGCTTAGGTAGTTTGACGCCAAAGGGCATTGGTGTTTTGGAAATTTCCGGGCCCGATCCACGCCGGGTTTTTTCCTGACAAAGGTCGTCTTTCCCCACATTTCCGTGGACAAGGGGTTCCCTTGGGGTAACGAGGGCCCCCCGCCCCCCCACTTGAACACCCGCTTTGATGCCCACTACGGGCCCCGGGAGGACCCCTTCTCCACTGCAAACTCGGCAAGTTGGGGCCCCAAAACATCCAGTTTTGGCTGCCCGGGTTAGTCCAGGGGAAATTTTCCCAAAACTGGGGTGGCGGGATTTGCTGTCCAAGTAGGCCACCCCCTTTTGGGTTTTCGGGGGATGCTCCAGGTTTTGCTGCTGCTGGGGCCCGATTTCCCTCCTCATAGGCGGGGTAAAGGGAAAAGCTGTTCATCAGGGGACCCCGGGGCCCTTAGGTTACGGCTGAGGGTGGTACTGCTCTACCCCCCCCCCTTTCCCCCAGCAGCCGGGCCCGGTATTTGGGTGGGCGTGGGGAAACCCCCCCGGTAGGCCCTGTCAGAGGGGGGACGTTGCCGCACTAGGCCCCGGCCAAAAATTTTACGGAGGATTTCCTTTTGGTATTTGGTTTGTCCCCCCCTCTAAATAGCTGGGAAAAAGGCTCCCTTTTTGGGAGGGGGTTTTAGCGGGGGTTTCCAATAGGGGGGGAGACCCGAAGTACCCCTCTGCCGGATGCTGATATTTTGGTGTCCCCTTTGCAGGCAAAAAAAGCATGCTGCGGGCCATCTGCACAAGTGACTCCGTGGGGCTCCCCCGCCCCCATTTCCCCCTGTATACTGCCAAGGTTTCTTGGGGGTCATCTGGCCTGTCTTCCTATCCCCCCATCCACCCCCTCCAGTGCTCCTGCTCCCATTTTCTTGTCACCTGGGGTAGGGAAAAACCCCCTCATTTCACCAGACCCAAAGCTTCTGCTCCATGTTTCCCCCTCCTCCTTCCTCCCCCATTTCAGTCCCCCCCGGGGGCTCATTTTGGCCAAAGAGATGTAGTCGCCACGTCTCCGTCCCTGGGCCCCGAAGATTTTTCAGATCTGTTCCAAAGGGCATTTTAAACAGTGGAATGACGTTATTCATCCCCTAATCCCGGCGAAAGACAAATAACGTCGCCCCTCGAATGGCCTCAACAAAGGCAGGTGTAAAACTGAGCTGCCACTGGGCTTTCCCTAAAGTTTTCACAGGGGGTAGTTCCCGTTGCCTGGATCATCAAAAAAAAAGTTTTTTTGGCCTTTCTGGTTTTATAAAGTCGGTCCAACGGGGAGGCTGGAATTCCAATGGGGGGAAAAAATCGCATATCAGAGTGTGTTGGGAGAGGCCCCTTCTGCCGCTGAACTCGAGGAGGGTGTTCCTGGTTTGTACGAATGGAAAAAAGTCCATGCACAGTTTTTCCCGGCCCAAATTTTTAGAAAGTTTTGGGAAAATCGGTGGAATAAATTCAGGAACCTTTTCCCCCAAAACCCGATTGAAAAACTGCGCCATTTCAGGGGGAAAGGGAAACCCTCCCCCCTCGGTGCAGCGCGGACCCCCCTGTTCCCCCCATGGTGTCCCCCCGTTTTGCCCAGGGGAAGCCGGTGTTTGAAATGCGTGACACCGCTGTGCCCTACCAATGTGGTATGAGGAGCAAATACTTGTGGAGGTGAATTTGGGGGGGGTGGTGGAGGGGGCGGAAAATTGGCGCGGAGCCGGTTTGACAACGTGGGGAGGGAAAACGGGGTTCATTTTCCAAGTTGTTGGTGTGCCTGGGCCCCGGGAAAAACATTACCCGTGGGCCCTTAAAAGGGGCATTTAAATGGCCCTAACCCTGTTTTCCGCTCCCGGGGCGTCCGTGCTGCCCCTTTCACCTTTGGGCAAAAAATTTAAACTTAAGGACTGGCCCAAAACCCTTTTTGTTCTCCCTATTTTGAAGTGCTTGGGGACTGTTTTTGGAAAAAAAATTTTCCCGGGTTGGAAAAATCTCCATCTCGGCCGGCACCAAACCCCCTTTTTTTTTTCTGAATGGTGGGAGGGTCCAAATTTTGGAAAAAGGGGGGGGGGGCAAGTAACCCAAAACTTGGGGAAAGGGGCACGGTCAGCTGCTGCACCCCCTTTGGGTGGTTTTGGGCGCCCTACTGTTGTCTTTTGCAATCGCCTCAACCCCGAAAGACTGGTGGCCCAGAGTAGCCCAGGGCAGGAGCATCTGGCCGGGGGGGAAAGGTTTTGAAAGAGAAAAAGGGGTTTCCCCTTTTGCAGAGGGGGGGTGGAGGCCCCTTTACTGGCTTTCAATGGCCATGCGTGCTACTTTGGGGGCCTTGTGCTGCTGCTGTTGTGCGGGGGCGGATGGACCACCAAATCTGAGCCCTTTTTTCCCCCGGGCCCACTGATGGTGAGCTGAGTTTTGACGCGGGCCGTGGTCCCCAAGTTAGCCCCCCTGGCACGCTTCCTTTTGCTCAGTTCTACTTCCCCATATTCGGCTCCCCCCGGTGTTTAGCAAAAAATGCCACACCCCGAGAAAAGGGATTTTTACCGCCAACGTCCGCATGAGTGAACTACTGCCGCCCTCCCTCGGGGGGGCCCCTGTGCCGCTCTTTCTTGGACTGCGAAGGGGGTTTTTTACCCCGTGGCCACTTGACTCCCGACTTCCCCACTGCGCTATCTGCGACTCCGGCCACCGACCCCTTGTGGCTGGTGCCGCTGTGCGGCAAGCTGACCCCCTCTTCCCCTGAGATGATGAAGCCCTTCCCTCCCCCCGGCTCCAAGTGGGTGGTCATCATCATCTATTTGGTTTCATCGTCACTGCTTTTCCCTCTTCACCGGTCTTGGTAGCGAGGTCGCCCTCACAAACATGACCCCCCATGCCACTCTCAAAATTTACTTTGCGCCTACTGCAAGAAGCGGGGGATTTGGGCCCCCCTTTCTTGTGCCAAGTAGTGCTATACCTCCCTCAAATGTTCACCCTCGCTATATGTGGCGCTGAGCCCAGACCCATATTTGATCTCTGGGGGGGCTGGATTGAGGACAGGTTAGGGCCGCTGACCCGCTCCCGGGCCATGCCAACTAAGGGTTGTGTCTGCTTTCCCCACCGACTTTTGGCTGGGGTTGTCAGATGTCATCTGGGAGGAAGTGGATGACCTAGTCAACCAATCAAGAACTCTTGGGTTGGGGGGCGTGTCCTGGCACCGTCTAAGATGGCCGCTTAGCTCTATCTCCCCAGAGACCTGTCGCGCTAAAACGGGGCTGCTACAGCACTATCTGGCTTACAAGAGCTCAAAAGTTGCGGATTCGGAGGGCAACGGTGTGGAGCACGTCCCGGAGGAGTTTCGGCGGAAGACCGACATTAATAGATAAGCTACAGCCCTAGCAATAGATTCCGGCGGGAAAGGAGAAAGCGGGGGCCTGCTGCTGCGGAGGGTGAAGTTCAGTGCGGCGCAGCAAGGCGGGAAAGAACAGAGCCTACCTCCCGGGGCGCCCGCAGACGGGACATTGAAGCTGATCCGGGACTTGGAACGGAACCCGCGGAGGGGCCACAGTTGCTTGGCAGGTCTCTGTGGTAAGGTAGGAGTGGAAAGAGGTGGGCTGTGGAGGCAGGGGGACCTGTATCGCGCTGTACCAGACTCTGCTCGGCACTTGGCCAGAAGCTGCAGACACAGAGCCCAAGAACTGGCTTTAGAAGGGGTTGTGCTTGATACAATACGGGACATTATATACTGCATTGCATCAGCCATACTTAGTGCGTTTGATCATATCCCAGCTAATTCTGGCTAAGCCCAAGCCACAGAGGCCCTACGCAAGGCGGAGCAAAGCAAAAAAGCCTGCAGCAGGTGAATCCTCTATTCAGCACTACATCATCAAGCAGCATCTTCCAGGCAAGGGACTGTTACTAGGGCCTAGAAAACCCCCAACGCCAGGGTGCCCAGTTACATTAATAGAGCCTGTCCGAGTGAAGAGAGCCCCTTGCTAGGAGAATCCATATCCCCTACCCCACTCAACAGCCTCAATCACCGGATACTCTCCAGTCCCTGCCTTTGGGCCTCTCCACCGTCCAGTACTTCAGGTGACAATTCTAAGCCCACAGATAGAGACATGCCAAGGTCAAAATAGCTCTTCTAAAAATCGTTAACACCAGGGAATCCCAAAGACGACCTTGGGTCTTGGAAGCTCTAAACCCTCCTCCTGGTCAGACCCCAGAGAGGATACTATGGATCCCGACTCCCCTCCCCGCTCCCATGGCCTGAGGGCGGCTGATTGGGCATCTTCATCGGAATCCCTGTTGGAACCTCCAGATGGTCTTCAAACAAGAACCTCCATACCCCCAGAGGTCCGAGAATATTTACGCCACTTTCCCACCAAACAAGATTTTAAATCCTTAGTCGCAGAGGTCAGAGATGCGTGTAAAACAGAAATAGCGGCTATCAGATCTGACCTAAAAATGGTTGTTGAGAGAGTAGACGACATAGAAGTGGCCCATGATTTCTACCCCGAAATATGTGGCGACTTGCAATTCATGTCCATATGCAAGCTGTGGCCTTAGGGAAACAACTAGGCACCTAGAGGACCTTGACAACAGAGGAAGGAGATGCAACATCAGAATCAGAGGCCTGCCTGAACCTAAAGATTCAGAAGATTTACCAGCAGTTCTCTCTACTATTTTCAATTCAATAATTGGAGAGCCTGAAGCACATCTGATTAAACTGGATCGAGCTCACCGTGCTCTTCGACCCAGAGCCTCCACTGCCACCCCTAGAGACGTGATATGCTGCCTTCACGACTTTCAACTAAAGGAGCGCATAATGTCATCAGCCAGAGCACAGAAGACGATCGAATATGAGGGGGTCCAATTACAGATCTATCAGGACCTTTCGTGGATAACTTTGTATAAAAGAAGATGCTTAAAACCCCTGTTGGAGACCCTGAAGCAGAATAACGTCAAGTACAAGTGGGGGTACCCCTTCATGTTGATCGCCTCCAAAAATGGCAAGTCTGCCACCCTCAGGTCTCATGGTGATCTGCAACATTTCTGCTCAACGCTGGAAATAGATGCTCCAGACTTGTCAGATTGGGAACTTGAATCCCCTCCCCCGGCATTACCGGCAGTCTGGAACACCCCAATAAAAGCGAAAAAGAATACGACATTGAAGGACTCCAGAAGATCCTCCTCTCGCTTTGAGCGACAAACATCAACCTGAATGACCGGGAATCCCCAATAGACGACTTCGCTCTTAAGAAGTATCCTTTGAGAATTTCACCCTAAAGACAGTTTAGGCTGTCGTCATAGGGACACTGACTTCGTACCTGCTATATATATATTAATGCTTCTGATTAGGGCTTACTTTCCACTGAGCCTTACATAGGCTGTAAGCAGCCCTGACTTAGCCAGATCTATTGTATAATTAGTTACATATGCCCGCAAGCAGCCCCGTTTAAAGATCTTATGCATTACTGAGGTGTTTATGTGTATGCCGTCCTATGAGGGGATGGGGTGGAGGCCTCCTCATTTGGGGAGTGCCCATGGTAACATGCCCTTTAAGCCTATGGCCTTCATAGGCTCTCCGCCTCACATGTGCCACTCCGGGGCCTTCCCATCCCCACATGGGACTTTCAGGTTAGTGATTCATTCACATACCTCTTGTTCTCATTCGACAATGGTCTCGCTAGGCCACTAGTTGGTGTTTTTTACCAGGTTCACCTGTTACCCCGCATAGGGGAAGTGTGAGATGATCGGGTTAGGTGTTATTGGTTATGTCACACGAAGAAGCCTGTTGAAATTTCAGGCTTGGTTTTCCCCTTACCAGAGTTATTCCTCTGTAGTACACCGAGGTTGGGTGGGTCTACTGGAGCCATTGAGCTCGCATTGTCATGTGTATTCATTTCCTAATGTGTCTTCCCTCCCTATGTCTTCAGTGAAAATCCCTCCATATATGGACAAAATTTCCCTAGACTATATGCGGAGATCCGGACATTCCTGCAGAGATGGAGGGTTTTACCTCTATCGTGGTTTGGACGCATCTCCGTGATTAAGATGACGATTCTTCCAAAATTACTCTACCTCTTTGAAACTCTTCCTATCCCGGTCCCCTCACATGACCTCAAAGCCCTTCAAGCTTCCTTATTAAGGTTTATCTGGGCATTCGGCAGACATCGCATTAAAAAAATCTGTCTCCTAGCAAAAAAGGAGTGAGGGTGGGTTGGGGTTCCTGACCTATTGAAATACTATTTGGGCAGCTCGCTGCGTCCGAATTCCAGCCTGGACATCCATTCTGCTTACTCAATGGGTGAGCTGGAAAAACTATGGATTGCCCCCACACACCCAAACTCTTTGCTCTGGAATACATCCACAGCTAAGCCGACATTGCCCCTATTAGGACCCATGGCATTGACAAAGGAAATTTGGAGGAAATGTGCAAGGTCATTTAATATATGTTCCCCATCTTCAGGTCTTACCTCATTTCTGTTTAAACCAGCCTTCCAGGAGGTCAACACAACCCCCCCAAATGCGAGTCTGGTTTGACAATAAATGTTCCATGCGGCGGATCTGGTGGAGCATTCCTCCAGAAAGTTCATGCCATTTGAAAGACTGAAATTGAGGTACTCCCTGCCAGATACAAGTAGGTATTCTTATATACAAATAACGCACTTTCTATGTAAGGTTCTTGGATCTCAGAGAGTTTCTCAACCCACAGAATTTGAAATGCTTTGTAAAACAAGTAACTCTACTAGAGGGTTAATCTCTGAAATCTATTCAATTCTATCCAAATCAACCCCAGATTGCCCTAATAAACATGGATATATGGGGTAAATGGGAGACATATTCCAGAGAAAAAATATCGAATGAGGAATGGCAAACGATTGGACCCAAGGCAGCTCAGACATCGCGCTGGATTTATACAGAGAAAACCAGTATAAGATATTAATGATGTGGTATTATACCCCGTCTGTTCTGCACAAAATGAACCCTCATGTTCCAGATTTGTGCTGGAGATGCCACACAACCCGTGGGCATTTATTCCACATTTTTTGGGAATGCCCCAATATCCGGGACTTATGGAAATCTGTAAAATCACTTATCAGAGATATAACAGGCATGAAGGCCCCTCTGGATCCTTTATTCTACCTGCTAAATTTTAACGTCAAGCCCGGTTGATAGATGTAAGATGAAAATGGTCTTGCATATTCTCACCGCGGGGCGATGCCTGATCTCCCTATTCTGGAAGAGGCGAGACTCTCCATCTATGCGGGATTTGATTCAACGACTCAAAGACATCCGCCATATGGAATACTTGACCGCCTCCCTAAACAATACACTGGATGTATTCTATGATGTCTGGTCTCAATGGGACATGTATGTATCCGAAAAAGGCGTTTGATTGAAGGCACGTAAACGCCCCTGAGATGGCTCATAAACTATAAGCTTTGTCTATTAGCTTATCACTGGTGTTCCCCCTGCCCCTCCCCGCCTCCTGTGTCTTGTCCTGTGTGATTTTTATTTTTTTCTTTCCACAACTGTAACTTCTTTAGTGTTAACTATAAAAATTGTTGGACAAGTGAACAATGTTGGAAACTTTGCTTTCTTCTTATGTCCTGCCTGGGTATCAGGCTTTAGGCTTATTACTATGTAAACGATACATTTGAAATGTTTCTATCTGATCTTTGTAAAATGCGGTTTGATACCTGCTGTGATATGACATGTTATTCAGCTATTGTGATTATAAAAAACTGGTTCAATAAAAATACAGTTAATCAAAAAAAAAAAAGAACTCTTGGGTTGCTAATCAGCACACGGCCGCTAGATGACAGCGGCAGTTGTGGCCTCACCGAGTGACCCCTGCTGCGACGTCCCCTTGCTGTGCTGCGACCTGGCCCTGGAATGTTTGTGCCTCTGCCACTCGCAGGTGAAGAGCCTGCCACCTCTCTGTCTGACATACTGTTTGTTCTAAAATGTACAGACACTGTTTAATGAAGATATCTGTATATGATAAATACACACCCTGCATTTGACTCCAAATGAACCCACTAAGAAGCTTGGGTAACCCTTGGATATAAATTGCGCTCCACAAATGGCAGGAGAAATTGACTTGTATGTGCCGTTCAAAAACTGTGTATTTTACTGAATATAATAGCACAAACAGGCTTAATTAACCTTCGGATATGAATTATGCTACAGAATTTCTTCTGTGGCGGTGAAAAACAAAGTTTCTTTTACTGAGTACAACTGCAGAACAACGCTTAATTAACCCCTGGATGTAAATTGTGCAAAAGAATTGAGCAGCCACAAACTACTAGCTTTGTAGCGTGTTAAAATTGCGTGTTTTCTACGCTACACAACAAGAGAAAAAATTGTAATTAACCTTTGCTTGTGAATTATGGTACAGGAAAATTGTATTTTTTGGCGGTGAAAAAGACGGTCTATTTTTGTCACCACAGCAGAAAAACAACGCTTAATTAACCCCTGGATGTAAATTGCGCAAAAGAATTGAGCAACCAGAAACTACTAGCTTTGTAGCGTGTTACAATTGCGTGTTTTCTACGCTACACAACAAGAGAAAAAATTGTAATTAACCTTTGCTTGTGAATTATGGTACAGGAAAATTTTATTTTTTGGCGGTGAAAAAGACGGTCTATTTTTGTCACCACAGCACAAAAACAACGCTTAATTAACCCCTGGATGTAAATTGCGCAAAAGAATTGAGCAGCCACAAACTACTAGCTTTGTAGCGTGTTACAATTGCGTGTTTTCTACGCTACACAACAAGAGAAAAAATTGTAATTAACCTTTGCTTGTGAATTATGGTACAGGAAAATTGTAATTTTTGGCGGTGAAAAAGACGGTTTATTTTTGTCACCACAGCAGAAAAACAATGCTTAATTAACCCCTGGATGTAAATTGCGCAAAAGAATTGAGCAGCCACAAACTACTAGCTTTGTAGCGTGTTACAATTGCGTGTTTTCTACGCTACACAACAAGAGAAAAAATTGTAATTAACCTTTGCTTGTGAATTATGGTACAGGAAAATTGTAATTTTTGGCGGTGAAAAAGACGGTTTCTTGGAGTCACCAGAGCAGAAAAACAACGCTTAATTAACCCCTGGATGTAAATTGCGCAAAAGAATTGAGCAGCCACAAGCTACTAGCTTTGTAGCGTGTTACAATTGCGTGTTTTCTACGCTACACAACAAGAGAAAAAATTGTAATTAACCTTCGCTTGTGTATTATGGTACAGGAAATTTGTAATTTTTGGCGGTGAAATGAAAAAGAGGTTTCTTGGAGTCACCGCAACAGGCAGGGAACATCGCTTAATTAACCCTGGATGTTACAATTGCGCAAAAGAATTGAGCAGCCCATAAATAATTAAGTGGTTATTTGTATTATAAAAACGCTGTTTCTTTAATGAATTACAACAGGAAACTGGCTTGTTGCCCCTTGGATATTCAAATGTGCTGTGTGCAGATATCACTAAAATGTATAATGCAGCTGAGCAGTGGATGCACACTGGACTTAAAGATCCAAATACACCAAAAAATCGCAGAAATAAACATTAAGAGAAGCAGTCTCTGAGACATGCTGAGACATCCACACAAAAAAATCCTGTATAAAATCAGTTATTCCAGTAAGAGCTATCACTAATCAGCCGCTGCTAGCACCCTCCCTGGTCAGTACAGTCCAGCTGAAGAGGAGTGTGATGAGCTCCCAGAGTAGTGCCCGGACTTTATGATAGTGCGGTGACGTCAAAGATATACTCGCCGACTCTCTGATTGCTTCATCTCTGCACATGTCATGCAGGCTATGCCCTTCTTCCTCCCAGAGTTGCTTTGCCCCATGTAACGCCATGTGCTCGCAGCCATTATATCAAATCAAAAGAAGCAGCACTTCGTTCACCCCGAAAGTACCCCAAACTTCGACTCGTCGTTCAGGAACCGAGTTTTCTGAAATTCTATAACTAATTCACTTCGTTTAGAGAATCCAATTTCGCCCATCTCTAATCTTTATATTTTGGCAACATTGTAGTGTTGAATTTATATCATGTTTTTTTATATATTCATTGTTTTGTTTGTTTTTCAACCCTTTGTTTGCTTGGTGGGCAGCACAAATGGTGCGATATATAAAGCACTTCTTGTCCCGCCTCAAACATGCACAATGGAACCAAGAGTAAGGGACTAGTTCCCGAAATGCGTCGGCAGTTTGTGCGACAATTTTGCTGCTGGTCATTATGCTGTAACAAGCCACAATTTATCCATGCACCTTGTCTTGAGCATATTCGAAAGATAACACTATTTTTTTTAAAAATGATATGAGAATAAATTTTTGTTTTTTAACGCGATTCGTCCGGAAGTAATTTTGTCGGGAAATTCGGCGAAGTCACCGAATCGAATTTTTGAGATCTTTGCGCCATCTCTAGTTGGTGAGGGATCAGCCTTCTTCTTTGCAATTTTTACAAGGGGGGTTGAGGGGACAGCATGAAGACCCCAACAAAAATCAATGATGATATACCGACCGCACTTGGACCCGGGGTGAAGAAGGGCTTCATACGTAGGAAAAAGGGGGCTCACTTGCGCATCAGCAGCGGGCAGCCAGCAAGGGGATTTGGGGCCCCCAGGGAGCAGAGGGTAGCAGCAGTGTGGGGCGGGGCCAAATGGAAGGGTAAAACCCGTTTTTTTTTTTTCCAGATCAAGAAAGTGCACCAGGGGCTCAGCGAGGCGCGGTGGTAGTAGTCATCAGTGTGGACGTTAGGGTAAAATAACTACTGGGGCGGTGGGGCAGTTTTTGTAAGACACCGAGGGCGATCATGGGAAATATTTTGAATCTTGGGGCAGAAAGTAAAGTGTGGCAGGGAAAACTTGGCACCACGGCCTGTGTCAATAATGCAGCGACCCCATTCGGGGGCCCGGGGGAGAAACGTGTCTCAGATGTGGGGTCCATCCTCCCCCGCACAAAGCAGTCCCCCATGGATGCAAAGCCATTTCAGCCAAAACCCCCAAAAGGGGCTTCCAAACCCCACCTCTGGGAAAGGGAGCTTTTTTTTCTCTTTGCCCCATCCCCCCGGTCCAGATGTCTTGTCCCTCGCTATCAAAGGGCGCCAACAAACCCGTTCAATGAGGCGATTGCAAAAGGGGAAAAAACAGTAAGGGGGTTTTTCCAAACCCCCCGGTGAAAACTTTAACGTGCTCCTTCCAAAGTTGTTGGTACGCGTCCCCCCTTGCCGTTTTCAAATGGTGGACACGGCACCTTTCAAAGAGAACTAATGGCCCTTTGCGAGCCAGGTGGAGGGAGTTTTCCCAAAACCGTAATTTTATTTTCCAAAAAGGGCAGTAACCAAACCCTTCCAACAAAAAAAATATGTGAACAAAAGGTTTTGGGCCAGTCCTTGAGCTTTTTCGTTTGTTCCCAAAGGGTAAAAACTAATTCGTGGCCACATGAGTTTCCGGTGGGGACTGAACTGGGGGAGGGGGACTTTGGAGCACAAGCATTTTCTGGTAAAAATAATGGTTTTTCTACCCGGGTGACAGGACGGAGGGCAGGAGCAGCTGGGGGAAGTGGATGGAGAGAGGAAGACAGGAGAAGACCCAAAAGCACCGTGAAAATTTTACAGGGAGATGGAGGCAGGGAGCCCCTCAGAGTCATTGCGCAGATGGCCCCAGCTGCTTATTTCCCCTGGTGTGACAGCCAAATAGTCACCATCCGGCAAAAGTGATACTTTGGCTTCCATCTTTTGGGACCCTCGTCCCGGTCCAAAAGGGGGCCTTTTTTCCAGCTGCTGAGAGGGAGGACAAAGCAAATACTTAGAGAAATCCTCCTAGTGGGTTGGCCCCCGCCTATGTGCAGCATTGTCATCCTCTGACAGGTCGCCCGGGGGGTTCCTCCGCTCAGAAACCACTCCCCACAGCTGCTGTGGGGGGGGGGGGGGTAGGGAGTTCCATCATCAGCAACCTAAGTCTGGAGTCGTGATGAGCAGCTTTCCTTTCACCCACTGAAGGGGGCATCACCAGCGCACAGGATCGGGAAAGCAGACCCTAAACCAACAGGGGGGTGGCCTACTTGAACGCCCCTTGCCCCCCATTAGAAATCCGCTGGACTCGGGGCAGCAAATTGGGGTTTTGGGTGGCCGCAACTTGCCAGTTTGCAGGGGAGAACTGTCCTCCCCCACCCTGTTTTTTGGGGCATAAGGGGTGTTCATGCGGGGGGGGGGCCATCGTTCCCCCAAAGGAAAAACCCTGTTTTTCCCCCGGAAATGTTTAAACGACTGACTTTTGTCAAGTGAATAGGTGTGGACGGCCAGGGTTTCACACCCAATGCCTTGGCGTCAGATTACATTAGCCATGACGCCTCACCAAAGTTTGAGAAAATTTGTTGGATTCAAACTACCTGCCTCAGCCCCTATTCTTTGCCGCCGGATGCCCCCCACAGTGCCAGTTTCTCCCATCTGCCTACCACCCTCTTTACCCCGGGTGGTATTGCCACCCACCTCCACACCCGTCATTGTGCCACTTTGACCCCATGCCGCGCTGTTTTCTGGTGCCGTTACCCCCACACTGTGTCATTTGCCACTCTTGACCTCATGCTGCTGTTGTTGCTGCGCTGTCACCTCCAGCCCTGTCCTTGTGCCCCTTTCCCTTTCCTCCAATAAATTTTTCATTGTGCCCCTGTCTGACATCTGTGCTTTTTGGCTGCTGCCCTACCTCCACCCAAAAGGGGGTCCCCCAGAGTCACTTGCGCATTGGCCCGCCATGTTATTTGCCTGGAAATGACAGCCCAATAGTCACCATCCGCAGAGAGATGATCCACCCCGCACCGGTCCAAAAAAGGGGGGCCTTTTTTCCCGCTGTTGAGAGGGGGGGAAAACTCAAATACTATAGAGAAAAACCCCCGTAAGTTTTTCTAAAGTTCCAAAACATTTTTGGGCCCAAGGCAATTTTACCTCCATCGCTTCATTTAATACCTAAAAAAAATTCCCCAAAGGGTTTATTATGAAGAAAATGGGTAGTTTGAATCCGTTTCTGCGTGACACCCCAAATTTTTTCAAATGCGCGTATGGAACTTTTAACGAAGGGGACCCTAACTACAGGGAAATTTTTAGGTGGTTATTTTACATTCGGTGCCTTTTTAGAATTTACTACAAAAACGGAATGGGAAGCAAAAACAAATGCGCAAAACGGTTTGAATGAGCTTCTTCAGTAGGAAGAAGTGAAAAAAAGCCCCGGGACTTTGAAATAAATAATAATAATCTTTAGAGCCCATAGAGAAAGCTTTTCTTTGAGCCCCGTTTCAATCCCTATAACCGTACTTTGCCTCCCCCCCCGACCACAAACCTTGCCGGGGCCTGACCTTTGTTTCCCCAACTCCGAGTTTTGCCTTATGATTTTGTACCCGCTACCCTCCTGCCCCGAAGGGAATTACGTCAGGGGGGCGACCCGGAAGACCGGATGGACTTGCTGCGGCGGGCTCTGGTTTTAAAAGTGGGACCTGTTAGATTCCCCTCCGGCTGGCTATTTCCCTGTCCCCTTCGTTTGCGATCCGGCCGGGGTCCCGGGAAACCCACTATTGTGTTTTTTTACACTATTTTAGGGTCTTTTGAGCCCCAAGCTTTTTTTTTTCCCCTTTGGGGTGCCATTTACTATCGGGCTGATTTTCCCCCTTTAGTTTTTTGGTCAGTTTTGCCCCCTAAGTGCCCGGGAATTTTCGGGGGTGAACGATTCTAAGACGGCGGGATCCCCTGTGCGTGTCATACTAAAAAACCATTGTATAAAAACCAAAAACCCGTCCCCCTGATATTTTTTTAAACTGGCACAAATTTTTTTCGCACCCTACGGGTCTCTGAAGTAGGAAATAGCTGTTTTGTAACGCGATTGTCCCAATTTATTCGGGGCCAAACAATTCTGTCGGAGAATTTTTGGAAATTGCCCCTTAGTTTTATATATTCATGTTTTGTGTTCAAATACCTTGGAATTTAAGGGCATGTTTACACGGTGTATCTGCAGAGCGTACATCGGAGTGCATTTGCGCCGAAGTATACCCCTGAGATATGGTAAAATCACTGTTCAAGGCCATCACTCATTGAGTGCTGAACAACAGCGATGTTTTTTCGACCCATGTTTCCCCGAACATACTGGATGCCCCTAAAATGAGGACCTTTCCCCTTTTTTTAGGCCCTTTTGCAAAAAGTTTACAGGCAGGGAAAAGTTGCCTTGGGCCATCGGGTTTAAAATTACGTTTCCTTGCAAGTGCTACTTTCAACAGTTTACAAAAGCGTTTTGCAGCCGTAACCCTGCACTCAACCCAAAACCTTAACGGTTCCCCGCGG